>JAYESA010000001.1:130193432-130352093 GCA_036927795.1 Iris macrosiphon | reverse complement strand
TATATATATATATATATATATATATATATATAATATATATATATATAATGCAAAAACAAATAAATAGGACGTGACAGACTACCAATGAACATATTTCTTTTGCAAGTATAGCACTACATTACAGTTGAATTAGGTCATGATGTTGGATTAATTGTCTAGAGTGCCCATGTGTGGAGACCATTGGATTTTAATTCTTGGGGTGCTTCATGATCTTGAACAATCTTGCTTGCATGAATTAGATACAACCATCTGTCGCGCGTCCCAAACAAGCTTCGAGTATAATAATTAATTAGTCACTTTTACTTACGTTGCACATATTAATTTTTTTTTTATATTATTAAAAAATTATATTATATTAGAATATGTTAAATATAATTTAAATATATTTTTTATTATGATTTATTATAAATATTTTTTTGAGTTTTGGATATATGTCTAATTAGACTAGTAACGTGCACGTACGTTGCCCGTATATTTAAAGCTAAGTATTGTTTATCAAGAATAATTTTAAGAAGGAAGTTTGTTTTAGATTTTTTTTAATCTTCCGTCAGTTTTTTTTATAATTAAATTGGTTGAGTATTTATTTACGGCTTGGACGGACGGATAAGAGTGAAGTTAGTTTAAGTTTTTATTTATCTTCCGTAAGTTTTAAGAAAATAAATAAATTGGTTGAGTATTTACTTACGGTTTTAGATTTTTGTTTTGGACGGATAAGAGGAAAGTTTGTTTAGGTTTTTATTTATCTCCCGTAGTTTTTTTTAAAATTAAATTTGTTGATAAGGTTTTAGATTTTTTTTTAAAATTTCGTAAGTTTTTTTTTTTAAAATTGAATTAGTTGAGTATTAACTTACGACAGACGGATAAGAGAGAAGTTTGTTTCAGTTTTTATTTATCTTCCGTAGTTTTTTTTTAATTAAACTAGTAAATGCACGTGCATTACACGTAAAATAAGTTTTTATATATTAATTTAAAATATTTTAATTATAATTTATTATGGAAGAAAAGTGTGGATTACGGACAATGAGAAGGAAGTTGTTTGAGATTTTTTTAATCTCCCGTTATTAAATTGATTGAGTATTTCTTAACGGGTTTGATAGATAAGAAAAAAGTTCGTTTAAAGTATTATTTATCTCCCATTATTATTATTTTTTAGATTTAATTGATTGAGTATTTACTTACGGCTTAGACGGCTCACTTTTGAGCCGTCTACAAGCCGTTTTATATTATGGAAGATGGAAGATAATATCATGTAATTAGTTTAAATATAATTTAAATTTTGAATGTATGTTATGATTTATTATATGTTCAGGTGGTTTTTAATTTTTTTATCTCATGTTAAGAGAAAAAAAAAATATATGCGGTATACATACGACTTAGATGTCTCATTTTTGAGCTATTTCTAAGCCGCATTATAATAGTAGAGATAGAGATCAAGAGTTTTCGATATTTTACATGTAAAAGTAACGTAACCGATTGATGGGTCAAATGATATATATATATATATATATATATATATATATATATATATATATATATATATATATATATATATGGATTCGGAGTTCCGTCCGCGGAGTCCCGTCTCCCTTAGTCGTTGGACCGGCGCGGACCCTCCCGATCCGATGGTGCAGGAGGAACGGAATTCCAAAATTCGCATATATATATATATATATATATATATATATATATATATATATATATATATATATATATATATATATATATATATATATATATATATATATATATATATATATATATATATATATATATATATATATATATATATATATATATATATATATATATCGGTAGTGTAGGCCAATGGTAGGCTTACGGGACATGGGGTTGCGGGCAGGTTCGAGCCTCGACACAGTCGCGGGAGGGGAGGGAGAGTTTCGGATAAGGAGAATGGAAGTTTCGGAAAAAAAAAAAAAATTATATATATATATATATATATATATATATATATATATATATATATATATATATATATATATATATACGTTGGGATGAGATAAGCAATTAGGCAGCAACTCGCCTTCGGATGGTCCCAAATGCAACCTCCACGGCCCCTAACGGGAAGGGGTCCCCCTAAGAGAAATAAGTTAATACGAAACCTAGCACAAGAGACGTCACACGTGTCCAAATCAAGCTAAAGGCACCACTCTCCCATGGCCATAGGCCCATAGGCCCCCCCCCCCCCCCCCCCCACCCCCCCCCCCCCCCCTCTCACAAGAAGACTATGACCACCCTATCACCCTCATGAGACATATACATGCTTCCTAATCCGCTCAATTAACCTTCTTTTGATAGGCTAATTGGACATGGAAAACTTATGTCATGGAAGCGGGAAAAGTAAACCCCACTTGCTGTCACCGCCGGTGAATGTATGTATGTATATATGTATTTCTTTTCTTCATGATCTATATATAGAACCTATTTTCCTCTTGGGATCCAATTCTTGCAAAACTTGAACATAATTTAGTTTTTAGATAAAGGTTCGAATCAATCAAAGTTTACGTGGTCCTCAAATTGGATGGTTTTATTGGCTATTATCAATTCATCGTGAAGTCTAAAAAAACACAGAGGAAGCTATGTAAAAATTGTACAGTTGGCATGGTGAATTTTACTTAGATTTTACCATAGTTCGTCGTAAAAATTGTACAGTTGGCTATTATCAAATCAGAAAATTACTTGAATCAAAGCATCTAAATGGTCACTATATCTGGTCCACACTCACAACTTAGTTCGTCGTAAGTATTTTATGTTTGTACTTACTGTCACTGAAAATATTTCACGAGATCCACTAAATCTACACACACATGGACGGAATTAGAATAGAACAAGTGGAATTATATGACCCCACTCAACTCTATATATATATATATATATATATATATAAAAGACACTGTCAAAAGGGGGACTTTTTTTTCATGTCGTTTCTTTTTTCGAGCCTCTTTCAACCATGCGTCTCTCTCTCTCTCTCTTGCTCTCTCTCGTCGTGCACACCTCTCTTCAGCCACACCGCACATCTCTCTCTGTTTCTCTCTTCCGTCGTGCCACACCTCTCTCTTCAGCCACACTGCACATCTCTCTCTCTCTCTCTCTCTCTCTCTCTCTCTCGTCATGTCTCTCTCAATCATTTTTCGACTAAGAACATATAAAAAATATGAAGTCAAAGTAAAGTAGTAGTTGGAAATAAAATATTTTTAATCTTATTTTTTCTTGAGGGAGAAAACTATATTTAATCAGCATAAGACCCTAGAATGGTCAAATTCATGATTAAGTATGAATTTTAAGCTACACTAGGTCTCCTCGATCAAATAGTCAAAATTGATCAAAAGGACCTTATATGACCTGACTAGAATGACACTAAAGTTTAAGGCTATGATTATAATGGGTTAGAAATGTATACTTTAATGGCAATGGTATTTTAAACTGAAGGAAAAAATGAACAGTTATAATAGAAAAATTAGAATAGTTGACCAATATTAAGTATAGAAAATAAGATTTTGTGACTAATTTATACAAATTTTTTTTATATTTTTATAAATTTTTTGGATTAAAAATTTAATGATTGATTTTGATCTTGCTGTATTCAAATCTTGGCTACGCCATTGCACACACACACAGACTTCGGGGGGGGGGGGGGGGGGGGGGGGGTGGGGGGGGGGTGGGGAGCGTAAAATTGACAATTTGAACTTATAAAATAGGATATTGAAGTCAAAAGGTTAATTGAGTTCAAAGTCGTCGTATTTAGATCTAGACACAGTCCAGTTCGTCGCAAATAAACACATATCAAGTCTTTTTCGTCATCATATGTAATTTTAAGAGAACCCAATATATCTAAAATCGTTCAACCCAATAACTTTTTGATACAATTGGATGAGATTATATTGTTAAAAAAAAAATTACATCTAAACGACTCTACATAATCAAATCATGACCATCCATTATAAATCAGAGATGAGGGAATCGTGAATCCAGAAGTATGACTCACCATGACCTAGAAGAATCCATAAGAAAATAAAAAGAGGATTATTATACCAACAAATTAATTAAACCTAAATCAACTAAGAAATCATCATATATAAGCCATGGATGCACAACTCGGTTCATTGCATGTACAATATATTCTGAAATTTTCCATCAAATGGAATGTCATGAGATGACAGACAATAGATCTAAAATCGTCGAGCATGATGGTTGTATATATGGTGTCATGATCCGCTCTGCTTTTCGGGATACCAGTACGTGGTCAAGTCCAGCCTATATTGCAGTATCGACGGTAATATGTTGTCTATCCTCCAATAACATCAAGTAACAAATATATATATATATATATATATATATATATATATATATATATATATAAATATATATATATATATATATATATATATATATATATATATAAGAGGGATTCGAACCCAGGACCTACTCGTGGATGTCCCCCCACACTACCACTAGGCTAGTGCCTTACGGATCATAATCAATATACCTATCTAGCTCAACCACAACAATATAATAATGATTAATAATTACTAATAAATAATGTCCATAGTGTACTCAAATGATAATTAAATAAAAATTCCCTAAAATAGTCCTCAAATACATAAATAATCAAAGTCCTCGAGAACAAATCGGCTAAATAATAATCAAATAAAAGTCTAAAATAAACCAAAGCAACTAATCTTTATTTAGTTGGAACAATATCATCAACTATAATTGCACCTACAGTAAGATATATGGTACCCATGTCACCCTTAAACTCACCATACGGAGTTGGATAAACCTCGTTGTCTAAAGTTGTAGAATGTTGGTTATCTAGTCAAGATTGGAACAAAGTAATCACAATCACGTTAAAGCTACAAGTAGAATACATTTGCAAGATCATAGAATAAAGAAATAGATAATAAGTATATGAAACCATAATATATATATATATATGTGTGTGTGTGTGTGTGTGTGTGTGTGCGCGCGCGCGCGCGCCTGTATGTGTTTTCCATTTAAATCGAAAGGAGAACTAAAAGAACTGGATTTGATTAACAAACTAAGAACAAGTACAAAAAAGTCTTAGAAGATAATCTAAGTACAAATTTATTTTCTGGGGGTGACGATGGAGGGTTAGGAGTGTAGCAACTCTCTTTACTCCGTGAACGATCTGATGCAGAAACTCTTTTCTCTTGCTCGAGTATAGATCCGCAGATAGACAGCCAGGTTTCGTTGTATAGGGGTAGTACCCTGTTATTTATAGTTGTTCTGTGGCCGCATGGATTCGGACCGCATGGACGTTGGAAGTTGCCACGTGTCTTCCCCTAACAGCATGGAGTTACAACTGTGCACAATAATCCGGGCTTTAGCTGTCACGTGGATATTTGTTAAGATTTTCTTGTTGTTGAATATCTGGATGGTTTTTCGTCCTTTGTGGGTACGACTTGGTCAATTGGACACGTGACCTGCCACTTGGTTGGAGAGGATAACCTTGTTATAATAGAACAATTTGGTTTGTTGGGGCATCTGGGGCATACGAAGCCAAGTATCCAGAGATCGCATGGGATCTGGAACGCATGGGCCAGAGCCACACGGGACACATGGAGTCTGGGACGCATGTGCCAGAGCCGCATGGGATGCATAGAGTATGGGACGCATGGGGCCAGAGACGCATGGGATGCATGGAGTCTGGGACGCATGGGGCCAGAGATGCATAGGACGCATGGAGTCTGGGACACATGGGACTGAACCGCATGTGACGCATGGAGTCTGGGACGCATATGCCAGAACCGCATGGGTCATTTGGAGTTGGGACATGGTCCAGGACCGCATTGGACACATGGAGTCTGGGACGCATGGGCCAGAACCACATGATACACATGGAGTCTGGGACACATGGGCCAGAACTGCATGGGACACATGGAGTCCGGAATGCATGGGCCAGAGCCGTATGGGAGTCTTTTACCGTGTTGTACATGTAGTGCTGTACAATTTTTGAGACTTCTGTCTTTTAGCGAGTTCACATCTTTCGAAACGTTCAGAAAATCCTTCTATGTCAGGATTCTGTGTCAGATGTAATCTTGTTGTCAGAGCGTGATGTCAGATTCATCTATGGCCAAAACTGCCTTCGGTCATTTGATCCGCATAGCTCTCGCCTAATTGGGCCGCATGGTGATCATGCGGTCCATTTTCTACTGAATATTTTCCTGGGCCGCATGATTGCTGAACGCATGTATCCAACTTTTCTATGCTTCTACAAGAACCCCTTCAAAGTTTTTAAACTGATAAATTTGAAATACTTTGAATAAGAAGCATGGATGGGATATATTTTGGGTCGCATGGACATTAGGTCACATGGACATTAGGTCGCATGGCCGCATAGATGGGAGCTGTCAGGCTGCCACCCCCTCATTAAATGCCTTGATTTGATTAGATCGTTCTAGGATTCTGGACTATCTCCTCTCACGAACCCCGAAGTGACAGTTTTGAGAAGATAAGACCCAAGGGCTACCGTCATCATTACTACTGACAGTGGGGCACTGGAACCAAAGGGTCACTAGTATCCCCCTTTAGCCTATAAATAGGTATTTTGCTGAAGAGAGAGAACTTTTTTCTCGGCCTGAGTCTCTCTTTTACCGTTGTCTCCGACTTTTCCTCTGCTGAAGAGAGAAAACCCCCCTCTTCCATCCGGATGTTCAGGTGCCCATCCATGGTAGGGATCAGTGGAGACAAACTCTAGACATGCGGACACTCTTCATACAGTCCACTGCACGGGTTTCCACATGACCATGCCGTATGCTTTATGCACGGGTCTCGCTTCGGCCACATGCACCGGTCTTTACCCGACCGCATGCTCCATTCATGACCTGACCGCATGTACCCTGCCTCACTGGGCCGCATGTACTCTTCATGACTTGGCCGCATGGACTCTACATAATTGAGTCGTATGTACTCTTCATTATTTGGCCGCATACACCCTGTATGACTTGGCCGCATGTAGTCTTCATGACTTGGCAGCATGCACCCTGTATAACTTGGTCGCATGGCATCTCGATTTCTAACTGACATTCTGCCTTTGAATTTTGCAGTGATTCTACCAGTAGCTTCGTCAGAGGAGGTACTGGTTGTGTGTGCCCAGGCTGCCCTGGGTGTCAAGCTTGATCACATAGTGGCCAATGTCCAGGCTTAGATCAACAATGATCAGTCTGAGGTGAGGCTAAAAGTAATAGCTGGCCCGTCCTGGTTCCACCTGCTTAGCCAACTGAACTCCGGGAGGATTGACGACTTTAACTTGAAGCCAATCTTCCTGTTTGGGGATGCCCTCACTATCTCGGACCCCAAGGTAGTAAAGATTAAGGAGACCTGTAATTTCTCCTCTGGTGGGACGAGAGTGCATATACCTACGATGGAGCATCATTTGCCCTTATTAGCTTTCAATATGGTATCCCTTCAAAGGAAGATGTCGGGCGATCTAACCTCGGACCAGGACGGAACCCAGGTCGGCCGTATTCGTTTCAATTCTGAATTGAAGAGAGCCGCGACGAGCAGGGAGTCATTTTCTTATTCCATTCGCGGATTGGCACCTAGCATATTCTCGAGTGAGACGGGGCCGAATGTCCATTACTATGAGGCTGACACGTTCTTGAACCAGCTTGCAGCCAAGGGATCCTATCCTCATAAAAAAGTGGGCTTGCTCAACTGGGTGTCTCATTCGCCGCCTTGGATCAACCTAAAAGCGTGGGTATTAAGGAAGTATGAGAAGACTTTGAAGGACGCCAACCTCTATTATGTCATTAAGGATTCCTGTTATGGTTTGGAGAAGAGCCCGACATTGTTCGTGGCTTTGGCCGATATGTAAAACTATTGTACCGGGACCTTCTTTACTCCCGGCGGAGAGATGGGTCTTGCCCTTCATGAGATGTATGATGTCTCGCGGTTACCCTGGGGTAAGAAACCGTATGAGGAGTACACCCTGAAAAATGAGGAGTTTGAGGATTTGGAGCAGCAATATCTAGGATTTCTTGCCATGTACCAAAAAATATTGTGCCATCACAGCACTTGCCAGCAGATCTCGAAGAAGAAGGACAAGAGATCGGAGGAAAATTTGCCCTATATCAAAGCCTAGACCAGTTACCTCATTAACATTAGGGCTTTGGTCCGGGTCGCTGTTCGGAGCCCCCAATCTCGGAGGGGTGTTGACGACCAGGTTCATGGCACCAAGAGAACCGCCACCACCGGTGAAGGATTTGGTAGTTCTGGTGACACCTTTAGCTATTTCTACCAGGATACTCAACCTTTGTCTGACAAAGCTGTCTTGGCTGGCTTCTTGATGATATGGCTACGAACTTGTGTAGTCTCGAGAGGCTCTGGGGCGATTGAGAGGATTAGCCGTAACTTTATTCTTCCTGTCGTGAAGTTGGTCTTCAAGCACGAACTTACCTTGCTCCCTACGATGGTCTACAACATCCACCATGGACTTCGTGCCTTTACAAACAAAGTGATTGCCTGTGATATCTCAAAAGATTTCA
The DNA here is from genome assembly GCA_036927795.1 of Iris macrosiphon. Lineage (NCBI taxonomy): Eukaryota > Viridiplantae > Streptophyta > Magnoliopsida > Asparagales > Iridaceae > Iris > Iris macrosiphon. Next base: position 130,343,568 of record JAYESA010000001.1, on the reverse strand, counting down.
ACCGAGTTGAAATGCCTTACCATTATCTGATAGGTTGGTTGTTGATGCATTACCCGTCTTTGATGCGCCTCGGTGCTGAGGGGTCGACGATGGAGGCTGACGCTTTTATCCGTCGATATGGCATAATGCCTTGGGTTCATACTGGGGTTCCTGCCTATCGGCGCTTGCTTGCTCGCGTGGCAGACTACTCCGTCTTTGTTTCGGTCCCGAGGTTTACTAAGGATGAGGAAAGTAGGGTTCATTGCGATGGTGGCGCCGATCATCAAGTTTTGTCCCCGAAGCTTTTCTGCTGGTTTCTTTCCATCCGGCCCTTGTATTGAAGTACCAAAATTGAAACTTTGTCTACTTGGAACCCTACCTGCCAAGTAGGTTTTTTCGACAGTTCGTCTATAGTCAGCTCTTTTTGGGTAACCCCAGCCCGTGTCTCGGCTTTGAGGGCAGTGTTATGGATGGAGTCCGAGCCTGAAATTATTTCTCTACGACCAACACCCATGTCCGATTTACTCTGCCTGATGCCAGAGTTCCAGGTCGCATTAGCCATTCAGCGACAGTTTTCTTTGTAACCGCGAATACACCTCCATCTGACTTTGATCCGGAAACCAGCTTCATTGATGGCACCAAGCTGGATAACCGACGCAGGGAGCCACGAAAAGGTCGGGGGAAGGGAAAGGCAAAGATCGTCGCTGCCGACTCTGACTCTGTTATGGGGGAAGAGGACACTTCTTGTAATGACCCATTTTATTCAAGCGGATAGCCGATTCAAACGGTGCAAGTACAACGACCTGACCCACTTTGCTCAGCGAGAAGACTCATTTGGGGCAAAGGATTCCAAACTTTGTCCCGTTCCGTTCAAGTGAATAGCCGATTCAAATAGCACAAGTGAAATGACCCGACCCGCTTTGCTCAGCGAGAAGACTCGTTTGGGGCAAAGGATTCCAGACTTGGCCCTTAAGGAGTTCAGACTTAGACTTTCAAAGGATCGCTCGACCGAGACGAATCATCGCTAAGGTGGGTGGCTATGATGAACTTTTCTTTGCTTAGCCAGCACACTTAAAATATGGATGATACATGCTAGTCGCTAGGTGAATCACCCATTGCATGCTAATAAAGAATACAACGCACCTAGCTAAGGGAATAATCCCATCTTGTATTGCTTGTGTTAGAACATGGAAATAAAATTTTGTTTATAACTTGGACCCTCGCATGCTACCTTTGCTTTGTATAAGTAGACCCTGCTATGCCTCGAGTAGATTATTATATACTCTTCGTAGTGCACTATTTTACTTGTTTATGCTGCTCGTCCCCTAGATTATGTCATTCGATATGTCCTTGTATGATTACAATCCTCGCACTACCCCTTAGACTGTGCCAACATAAATGCTTATGTTTCATCTAAATGCATGCTTGCCTGCTTACATTGTAGTTTTTACTCGTTGCCTCATTCTAATGCTTGCCAAATGAATTTATGCCATAATCAAGTAACACTATCTGTATCGTGCATGCATTTAGTTAGCCAGAAGACTATCAAATAGTTTTTCTGTGCAATATGAACCTGCAAGTATCCGGGACCGTTAGGTCGCCAAGGCAGTCCTCGAACCAGGGGAATACATCAAGTCAAGTTAAACTCTGAACGAGAATCATGTCAAGGAAGTAAGAAACATAGCTCGTGGAGCAATACTCATTCAGAGCAAGAATCAAGATTGAGCATGTCGTGAATCTCGTGAATCTGGAAGACCCAAGAATTGTATATCACGGATAACTTGTTGAACAAAGGAGATTTTTGGATCTTGTTCCACAAACGGTCTCCAGGGCACCGGGGCCGATCTGATCCGGATGGAACTCATGCAGTCTTAATTATGTGGAGCAGGATGGCGTGTGTGCTTCACGCTGTGCTATTCTCGCTCTAAGACTGATAGTCTCGTGTGCTGGACGGGATGGCTTGTAGCGAACCGTGTACTTTTATTGTATACCATCCTCGTCAATGACTATAACTCATCCTTTATGGCTATGCCAGCGACTCCTGTTCATATAGATAAGTCATTCTCGCTTAGTAAAAATCCACGTGCAAGTCATTACATCACATCCAAAAATTGAAAACACCTGAACGGATATGAGTATAACACACTTGTACATAATTGAACACTTGAACATCTTCTGTAATACTTCTGAATAATCAGTATAACTCGTGTACCTGAAACAATATCTCGTACATGACACTTGTGTTTGCTTATACAATTTTCCCTGTATTTTATTATATATGCTCGTGCTTGGTTTAACTTGGTTTGCCTTTGACAGGAAAGGATGAATGGTAAGTTGGTAAGTCTCGTCGTGTTCCTTTATATCGCACGGTACCCTACCACACGAGATAGACTTTTCATTATACCATAAAACTGATCCTAAGGCAAGACTAGAAAGATAACTTAATAGATGGTACACGAAACCTTTATAATGTGCTTGGATTTGTCGAGCGGGCGAGAAGCCTCCCCACCAGTGCATTCATGTACTGATAACCCACCAGATTGCTTGCAGGGTACGGAAGAACCTCGTTCTGTGCGAAAACACCTTCGTGCATGCTAAGGCGTGGAGTTCGCTCTGGAGCCTTGGAACGTTGCGTCCGGAGCTGAAGCGCATATACAAAACATAATGTTGGAACATCAACTATGTATCATTCTAGAAATGTAGCCACTTGGCACGCTTTTATCATTTCAGATAGAGAGAGAGAGGCTTGAGCGACTTGTAATCTCAGCCTAGCGCCACTTGTAACACTTGTTCAATATCAATAAAGTGCTTATTTTACTTCTATACTTGTATTATTCAATGCTTTCGCCACTGATGACTCTGTGACTTGTTACCAATCGTATGTTCATTTCTTATTTTGCTGTACTCGGACTATCTGTGCTACTCTGTGGCTTAGTCATTTTACCATATGTTTGGATCATGGCCTTGAATGGGTACAACTTGTGCTCGTCTGACATCATGTCTATATGGGAAAAGATCGTCCCACGGGAGCGCTGGCACGGTAATTCGCGCCTAGCAGGGACGACCGATTACCTGCGGGAGATTGGGGCATGACATATTGGTATTAGAGCATCGGCTTTACGTCTTTGGACTTTTTATCTATTTTCTCAGTTTTTAAAGCTCGTTCGTGGGTTATGTGCATACACTCTCTCTCGTTGATCCGTTGGGATATTTTATACAATGAGTCTAAATACTTTCAAAAGTTGTATGTGATTGATATGATTGCTTGAACTGGATAGTTATGCGAGGGCCTTTGTGTCGACCTGTGTTAGACTTCATGGAAATAGACTCATGCTAGAATTTGTAAGTTATGTACAAACCTGAATACCTATACGTGATTACCCAGTTGGTTAATATACGAAATGGAATATCGTTCAGAAGGTTAGATATACACACAGCCTTTTGGCTAAGTTGTGTTAAGCATCGCGCGCCAAGACCCTTTTGGTGCGAGCTAGTTGTAAGCGAGATTAGAATATCATTCAGATAAGGATAAGTTAGACTTAGAATAGCAATCGATAGAAACATTATCAGATTATCGCTAATGCGAATATAGGGGATTGTACTTGAATTTTGAGAAATAGCTTGAACGATATTTCGTGTCGGCAGATACAAATCAGATATAGTTTACTTGGATGACTATCAACAAGAATATATAAGAGACTAAGATTTATCAGGTGATGCTTAGGTATCGTACAAGAGTTCTAAGGAATGACTTGGTGAATATGCTAGCGATTAATGCGAACACCGATTGAGGATTTAATTGGGTGACTCGATTCCTGAGTTGTGTATGGATCGTTTTAGAAATATTCAAACGAATTTATAGGTCTCGTGCGATAGTTGGTTTGAATGAATTTGAGAATATCTTAAACAAAATGACAAGGCTTATAACGAATATGTATTTAAGGTAATGAAATTGATATCTTGGTCAAGAAAACTGGGTAAAAACTTGATGGATCGTACATGCGATCTCAAATTGAATCAAAAATAGATTAAACTTGAGTATGGATATTGTGGTTCAATAAAAGAGGTAAGATATAACGGGTTTGATCTGGAGTTTAGAAGAACGGTCTTAAATATAGTTCAAGAAAATAACCCTCGAAATCAGTCCCGGCCGAGAACGATTACCCTGCGGGAGCGCCGGCGCGGTGATTTCACGTCCGACGGGGATGATCGAACTCACAGAAATATGCTCGATGATTATTCAAATGAACTCGATGAATGAAACGTATCAAAAGTGGATAGACTTTGGCTTGAGTATTGAACTTACTTGCTTGAGGAATGATAGAAGTAGACTATAAATTTATCAAACGGTAACATTGAAGTTGGATGATTCTGCTAGACGAATTATAATCACGGCGTGAACAAACATGACTTAGAGAATTATATATATATTTTTGATAGAGGAAAGTAAAATATTAAGGTATCTCGATCATTTCGATAATAACCATAACGTTCGACGTTCTTGTCTTGTGCGAGCGTAACTCCATGCTCGTACACGCGTCATGCCCGGATTAGGACGATTATCCAGTGGGAGCGTTGGCATGGTGATCTCACGTCCAGCAAGGATGATCGAACTTGCAGAAGACTGGAGCATGACAACTGATGGATCGTCTTGACTAGTGGTTTGATACAATAAGACAAATTTGAGAATGTAAGTGAATCGAAAGTGTTTCAGGAATAAGTTAGCCTAGAACCTGGAGTAAGTCATGCTTGATGGTTTTGTGAACGAATACATAAATCTTATTGGACGACTTGGAGTTATAATCAAAGATTTAGAATTGAATCATGGCTTGGTGGTCTAGACTTAAAACTGGGTCTTATCAAAACATGTTTGGGAAGATAGACTATGCGAATTGCTAGGCTTGTCATACAACTTGGATATATCATAAATTTGACCGAACAGACTCGAACCCTGTGCAATGAACATGTTAATATGAGTAGGATGATCTGTGCTCTATGTTTAGAAATCTGAGTGAAACGAGCTTGGATAAAATATCCCGTGTAAATAAACAATAATTTGACCTTAGGAATTGGGACGAGCATCATGCGACAAATTTGCACGATGAATCGTGTGCTTGAACTTGTACCTATGACCTTATGAGATGACCTAGTAATTAGACAGACGACCATGTACCGAGTGAAAGAACTTGTGTAACCGACTTTAGAGTATTGCCTGAACAAGCCATAGAACTGGGACAGCAAGACTTAGAGTTATACTTGGAATGGTAAGTGTGTGCTATGTTTGACCCGAATTGATGGACGCTAGTCGGTAGATCGAATAGATCGTGCTTAATGGTAGTACAATGCTTGATTTGAGTGAGATTGGAAATGACTTAGATTTTATTTACCCTGTTGGAGGTATCATCGTGATTTGTAAGACGAGAACCCTTGAGATTATCGCAAGTAGCTTGTCTGACTTTACTATCGCTAAGTTTGGTTGAATGCATATGTTTGAGGGACGCCTTAAACATGTGCACGATCAAAGACTCAATGATATGTTGAACTCGAGTGCAAAGACTTCGCTATCGCAAAGTTGGTTGATATACATATATTTGAGGGACGCTTTGAATATGTGCACGATCCAGACTCATGATATGCTGATCTCGAATGCTAGTTGTAAGCCCCTGATTTTTTTAAAATATTAAAATTAGGATTTTTCACAATTTTTGGAATTTTCTGGAAATTTTCTGTAATTAAAATCAGAATTTTGAATTATTAAATGATTTTTAATTGTTAATACATAATATTAAAATATTATGAAAATAATATTTTTGGGTGTAAAATAGAAAACTGGACTTAGGGTAATTTTTCTGGATTTTTTTGGACCTCAGACCTATTTTTAAATGCTTAAAACTATTTATTTATTTAATTAATTAATTAATTATTATTATTATTATTATTATTATTATTATTATATTTTTTATTATTACTTAAAACCCAGCCCGGCCCAAACCCAAGCCGGCCCAGCCCAACCCTTGGCTGCGGGTCGGATCCGGGTCCAACCCGCGACCCGAACCCGCAAGCCCGTATCCGTTCCCTAACGGGCCGGGTCGGGTCTGTCCGACCCGAGACCCGCTACCCGACCCGGTCTCCTTCCCTGACCCGTTCCCCCTCCCCGAGTCCTCCGTCGTACCCGCCGGAAGCGACGCCGTGCCACCCGCTCCAGCGCCCCCACGTCGCCCTCCGCGACCCCCGGCCCTCGCCCCACGTGCCCCTCTCCGCTCCGCCCTTCTCGCCGGACTCAGCCGCCCCCTCCACCTTTATAAGCCCCGAGAACCCCCCCGACCGGACTCGCCGTCGGAGCCCTAAAACCTCCGCCACCGCCCGTGTCCCCTCGCCGCCACCTCGCCGTGAACCGCCAGGCTCGGCCCCGCCTCGCCGCCCTCCCCTCGACGCCTCAGCCTCCCCCTCGATCGACAGCAGCCAGTAGCAGCGGCCAGCCTCGGCCCGCCGCTCTCCGGCGCCTGCCGCTCGCCGACCGACCAACCTCCGCCCTCGCCGACGCCACCTAGCCACCGGCCGGCCTCCCCTCCGCCGGATCCCCGCCACAGCATCCGAAACCCTAACCCTAGCCCTAATTCTTCGTGTCGTGTCGGACACGACACGGACACGGAAATATCCGGTTTTTCGAGCCTCTTCAGGTACTCGTATCTTGCACCCTGTATCTCCGTTTTCAATTCCGTAAATTGCGTTGTGAAGCCTGTATGACCCTCTCGGTGTCCGGACAAACTGTTCGGGGCATCGCGTCCTGTGGTGATCGCACACCGCGATCCAAAAACAGGAAAAACCAGACCCTGTTTTACCCCGGAACTGAGTCCGCCCCGCCAAACGGGACGACTTGGCCACGTGCGGTCTTCACAGATACGTACGCATCATCGATACGGACGTGTGAGTTTTCGTGGAAGCTGATTCGGGTGTGCGTGCACACCGGAATCAACGCGTATCCGCGGACATCACCCCGTATCCGCCTTTTCTGCAATTCATCCTAACTTCGTGCACACTCGTCAGATCGAGACGAAACTTGCGCCATCGGACTCGTAGCGATACGCTGGTCCTGTGGGTCAAGTTTGGTTCGATTCTGAGAACGTTGACGAAATCGCGTGTCGTGGGCCCCACAGGCCCCGCTCGACGGACGATTTTGTGTTCGGCTCATCAAAATCCAAATCTGGAAGTTCCGTTGGGTTCGTATCAGCGTTCCTGACCTGTTGACACTAAGTTTGGTGAATTTGGAGACCTTTGACCCGGACACGTTTTTCGGTACAAAGTGGGCCCAACGACGGACCCCGTTTTGACCCGAAACTGCCGTTTTTGCCCTTGTCTCCAAATTGGACCCAAGGACAGGCGTTTTTAGCTATTTGACATCTTATGAGCGTGATGGTAATGTTTATTTTAGCTTTTGGACTCATCCTTGGATATTTCCCCGAAGAACTATTAATCGGATCCAAACAACAGGCAAGTACCTGCACTTCAAGTTTAATCTTTATATTGTGATAGTTAATTCCCTGTCTTACATGTACCATTGATGATTACACGTAGTGCTAGAACACTGGATTTCATGTCTTGAATATTGGAGTTCATGTCTTGTTTTTCATGTCGGGTGGAAGAATACTGAAAGGCATGTAGCTTACCCTGACTCTTGCCATGATTAATAGCTGTTGGTACACGACTGTCCATCAGCCGGATCTCGATTATTCATGATTAATAGCCGTCTATGGCGGCCGGTTTAACCCTATAAACCCCTACATGCCAATTAGGTATTCTAAATACACAAGTTCACACACCTAGTTTCTTGTCTTGTTACAGTTCCTATTGTCTGGTTGTAATTCATTTTCCTGTCACCTTGTTCCTGTTTTACTCATGTCCCTGTCTTACAGCAATTAACTCTTAGTTATTGTTACTATTTATTTATACATATCCCCAACATGATACCTGTCAGTTCATTTTAATTGTCATAAATATTTAGTTTAAATCTTGTTGTGCATTGTGTACTTTGCTCCTTTCCTGACTGGATCTGTTATTTTAGGCGATGATGAGAACCTTGCCCCTACCTATTATGATCCCTATGGGATAGCAGATGACACAGTTGAGAAGCCGGTTCCTACTCCGGAGACTACCTTTGAGGAGGAGTAGCCAGTTAGTTATTATTTTATTTTCCTTCAGCACATACTCGGGTTTGTCCCCGATTTATCTTCTGGCTTGTATTAACTGTGGTTTAGTTGTCACAGATTAAATATTATGAAATCTTAGCATTTTTTTTTCCTGTGATTATTCTTACATGTTTATTATTGTGGATGAGATAGATGCTTTTTGACTCCAGAACTTGACCTAGACAGCGTACTACCGCCGACACTGCGGCGTAGGCTGGACGTGCCCACGCACTCGTGCCCGAATATCCGGGTGCGGGTCGTGACACGTTTTTGTGGTGGCCCATGCAGGTCAAACGACTAAATTGTTCGGTTTCAACTCAGGGACCGAACAGGCCTGCAATAAAGCTAGGATAAGTTTATAGGATCTCATCCACTTGCTTGAATCATTTTTGATATCTGTATCGTATTCGAACTAATATGAACTTGCATCTTGCCTTGATTCCTGTGTGCCTCTTATTAGTTATTTTGGATACAGGGAGATGGACCCACAAGCCAGCAACGAGACTCATACAGAAACACCACAAACCGTTGTGATTACCCAAGGAAACGATGTGATACCAGTCGGTGAAGGCCAATCATCACAAGGCAGTCAAGCAAGTCAGCCTGCCTCAATAATCCGTCAAGATGGCGTTCCACCCTCGACGCAGCCTATTCCACCGATGCCTTCCTTCCCACCGGAACCGCCTATGGACGAACAGCAGATGTTCCGCATGTTCTACATAATGATGCAAGCCTATCAGAAGGTTCAACAAGAAACTCAGCAAAACCAAGCGGAGAACTTCATCGACAGAATTAGCTCGGATTCACGTAAGCCAAGCAGTTCAAATACAATTACCTTCTACGAAGACGATTTTACTGCAGCACGACCTGTGGAGTGCACCACAAGGATCGAGTCTAGCCGGAAGCGGCCGTATGCGTCAGCACCAGACCAAGCACAGCAGGAAAGAGCTGCAAAGCGACCACAGATGAATCCAACCCAAGGGCAGAACCAACGAGCTCCCATTTGTGGCTATTGTCGAAAACAAGGTCACATTTGGAAGGATTGTAGAAAAAGGCTAGGTGTTTGTCTACTTTGTGGCTCAGCAGCACATCAAGTGAGGGACTGTCCCGCTGCTCCAAGAACACGGACAAACTTACGCGATGACCGTGGAGAACGTGCAGACTCTTAGAGTCACTAGTGGGCGTAAGTGATTTCTTTTAGCTGCCCTTCTAGTATTATTTTAGCTTGTGCCTATTGGTTCGTGACCTCAGCCCCAACCTAGTAATTTTGAACTTGCTAATAACCTGGTATGCTTTTATATTTAATAACTGTAGAGATTGTAGAGTTTTCTGTTATTTTGCTTATTATGTGAATTTAAATTTTGTACCTCCTTTCATCATCATCTAGCGCACTTAATTTTGATGTACTTTGTTTCTGCTGCTATTCTATAGCCTAGTTTTGCAAGCTTACTCTTTATCAGGCTTGTTCATGACACGTGTATTATTGGACGCGTACACTAATACAAGTGTCTGTTCAGAATCAGTGTATTACGGTCTGATCAACCTTGGTGCATTTTGATTCGCACTTCGTACGACTCCTTTACGTGGATTAAGATACGTAGTGATTAGTAGACAAACATACTTGACCTAGACATGCTGAGCATATCGTATCAGTTACATAACTAAACTAATATGAGCATGCGAATAAATGACTACCAGAATAGAACCTCAATCCATAACCGCCTGACAAATCCTACTAGAATTCTTTAAACGCCTTGATCCCCATACTTCCGTTCTATCACCCCACCCTTGAACTCTTTATTATTGATCTTCGCCTTCCCTTATTTCGGAAAGACGAAATCTCGTGCTGGTATAAGTTTGATACATAGATAGTACTAGATATGCCACCTAGGCCGATCACATACTTGAGGACTAACCTTTCGTAATTGAGGACATATCATATGTGATATGATCGACGTTGAAATTTCGAGGATTGAATGACATGAGTAACCATATTAAGGAATATTTTCTTAAAGTATATAGTCTTTTGGTGATGAATGGGTAAAATTCTAAGTTGGGTAGCAATACAATTGTCAACTCGAGGGGAATGTCCTTTGGATTGTGACCGAGTAAGGTTAGACTGGAAGAAGCAAGCCTTTCTCATTTTTAAAATTTAGAAAAGTGACTAAGATGATTAATGATATCGAGGACCCAACAATTATACCTTAGGTACATGATTTAAATCTTGAATAATGAAAGTAAAATCGTCAAATTAAAAGGATACATGATTCAGAACATGGATGGACTACACTTAAATTATTTTCAATTTGATGATTTGAATTTTGATGATTGAATTACCTAGTCGGAATATTGAGAATGTGACTGGAATTTAAAAATTTAAAGCATACAATTGTGAATGGAAATACTGTTGGACTCGAATCGCTTCTAGAGGAAATTTATGATAGTTAGTGAGGCAAGGAAGTAAGAAGTAATAACCCCAGGCTGAATCTTGATTGGAACAGTAGTTATTTTAACCATGAAATGATCGCAGTGGATATGATAGGGATTCTAACTATCGCAAGGAGATTTCGATTGACTTGCCTTATGTACATAAAGGGTTAACAGAGTATGGCTTAATTTTAAATTTCGAGGACGAAATTTTTATAAGTTGGGTAGATTGTAAGCCCCTGATTTTTTTAAAATATTAAAATTAGGATTTTTCACAATTTCTGAAATTTTCTGGAAATTTTCTGTAATTAAAATCAGAGTTTTGAATTATTAAATGATTTTTAATTGTTAATACATAATATTAAAATATTATGAAAATAATATTTTTGGGTGTAAAATGGAAAACTGGACTTAGGGTAATTTTTCTGAATTTTTTTGGACCTCAGACCTATTTTTAAATGCTTAAAACTATTTATTTAATTAATTAATTATTATTATTATTATTATTATTATTATTATTATATTTTTTATTATTACTTAAAACCCAGCCTGGCCCAAACCCAAGCCGGCCCAGCCCAACCCTTGGCTGCGGGTCGGATCCGGGTCCAACCCGCGACCCGAACCCGCAAGCCCGTATCCGTTCCCTAACGGGCCGGGTCGGGTATGTCCGACCCGAGACCCGCTACCCGACCCGGTCTCCTTCCCTGACCCGTTCCCCCTCCCCGAGTCCTCCGCCGTACCCGCCGGAAGCGACGCCGCGCCACCCGCTCCAGCGCCCCCACGTCGCCCTCCGCGACCCCCGGCCCTCGCCCCACGTGCCCCTCTCCGCTCCGCCCTTCTCGCCGGACTCAGCCGCCCCCTCCACCTTTATAAGCCCCGAGAACCCCCCCGACCGGACTCGCCGCCGGAGCCCTAAAACCTCTGCCACCACCCGTGTCCCCTTGCCGCCACCTCGCCGTGAACCGCCAGGCTCGGCCCCGCCTCGCCGCCCTCCCCTCGACGCCTCAGCCTCCCCCTCGATCGACAGCAGCCAGTAGCAGCGGCCAGCCTCGGCCCGCCGCTCTCCGGCGCCTGCCGCTCGCCGACCGACCAACCTCCGCCCTCGCCGACGCCACCTAGCCACCGGCCGGCCTCCCCTCCGCCGGATCCCCGCCACAGCATCCGAAACCCTAACCCTAGCCCTAATTCTTCGTGTCGTGTCGGACACGACACGGACACGGAAATATCCGGTTTTTCGAGCCTCTTCAGGTACTCGTATCTTGCACCCTGTATCTCCGTTTTCAATTCCGTAAATTGCGTTGTGAAGCCTGTATGACCCTCTCGGTGTCCGGACAAACTGTTCGGGGCATCGCGTCCTGTGGTGATCGCACACCGCGATCCAAAAACAGAAAAAAATAGACCCTATTTCACCCCGGAACTGAGTCCGCCCCGCCAAACGGGACGACTTGGCCGTGTGCGGTCTTCACAGATACGTACGCATCGTCGATACGGACGTGTGAGTTTTCGTGGAAGCTGATTCGGGTGTGCGTGCACACCGGAATCAACGCGTATCCGCGGACATCACCCCGTATCCACCTTTTCTGCAATTCATCCTAACTTCGTGCACACTCGTCAAATCGAGACGAAACTTGCGCCATCGGACTCGTAGCGATACGCTGGTCCTGTGGGTCAAGTTTGGTTCGATTCTGAGAACGTTGACGAAATCGCGTGTCGTGGGCCCCACAGGCCCCGCTCGACGGGCGATTTTGTGTTCGGCTCATCAGAATCCAAATCTGGAAGTTCCGTTGGGTTCGTATCAGCGTTCCTGACCTGTTGACACTAAGTTTGGTAAATTTGGAGACCTTTGACCCGGACACGTTTTTCGGTACAAAGCGGGCCCAACGGCGGACCCGTTTTGACCCGAAACTGCCGTTTTTGCCCTTGTCTCCAAATTGGACCCAAGGACAGGCGTTTCTAGCTATTTGACATCTTCTGAGCATGATGGTAATATTTATTTCAGCTTTTGGACTCATCCTTGGATATTTCCCCGAAGAACTATTAATCGGATCCAAACAACAGGCAAGTACCTGCACTTCAAGTTTAATCTTTATATTGTGATAGTTAATTCCCTGTCTTACATGTACCATTGATGATTACACGTAGTGCTAGAACACTGGATTTCATGTCTTGAATATTGGAGTTCATGTCTTGTTTTTCATGTCGGGTGGGAGAATACTGAAAGGCATGTAGCTTACCCTGACTCTTGCCATGATTAATAGCTGTTGGTACACGACTGTCCATCAGCCGGATCTCGATTATTCGTGATTAATAGCCGTCTATGGCGGCCGGTTTAACCCTATAAACCCCTACATGCCAACTAGGTATTCTAAATACACAAGTTCACACACCTAGTTTCTTGTCTTGTTACAGTTCCTATTGTCTGGTTGTAATTCATTTTCCTGTCACCTTGTTCCTGTTTTACTCATGTCCCTGTCTTACAGAAATTAACTCTTAGTTATTGTTACTATTTATTTATACATATCCCCAACATGATACCTGTCAGTTCATTTTAATTGTCATAAATATTTAGTTTAAATCTTGTTGTGCATTGTGTACTTTGCTCCTTTCCTGACTGGATCTGTTGTTTTAGGCGATGATGAGAACCTTGCCCCTACCTATTATGATCCCTATGGGGTAGCAGATGACACAGTTGAGAAGCCGGTTCCTACTCCGGAGACTACCTTTGAGGAGGAGTAGCCAGTTAGTTATTATTTTATTTTCCTTCAGCACATACTCGGGTTTGTCCCCGATTTATCTTCTGGCTTGTATTAACTGTGGTTTAGTTGTCACAGATTAAATATTATGAAATCTTAGCATTTCTTTTTCCTGTGATTATTCTTACATGTTCATTATTGTGGATGAGATAGATGCTTTTTGACTCCAGAACTTGACCTAGACAGCGTACTACCGCCGACACTGCGGCGTAGGCTGGACGTGCCCATGCACTCGTGCCCGAATATCCGGGTGCGGGTCGTGATACTAGTGCAAGTGAATATGTTAGATTCGTATTAACGAGTATAATAATTTGGATAAGTTTGCCTCAGCCTTAGATCATCATTTCAAGATGGATTTTAACATACCCCACATTAAACGATATATTTCGCGCTAAGGCACAGTAAAGACCGAGTCAGAGCTAGGATTGAATGATAGAGTCATTCAATGAGACAAATCCAACATACATACAACATGGTATAAGGAACAAGTAAGAATTATGTTCGAACGGATCTAGTGGTACCGATCGTTATGCTTGAGATAGATTCGATAGTGCGATAGAATGATTTGCGCTCAGGAAGTCTCGATGATGATACTTTTTTTGAGTGGTGTATAATATAATGACCAGTTCCGTTCAAGCGGATAGCCGATTCAAATGGTGCAAGTGCAATGACCCAACCCATTTTGCTCAGCGAGAAGACTCGTTTGGGGTAAAGGATTCCAGATTTGGCCCTTCAGGAGTTCAGACTTAGACTTTTAAAGGCTCGCTCGAAGTATCGTTCGACCGAGGAGAATCATCGCTAAGGTGGGTGGCTACGATGAACTTGTCTTTGCTTTGTCAGCACACTTAAAATATGGATGATACATGCTAGTCACTAGGTGAATCACCCATTGCATGTTAATAAAGAATACAACACACCTAGCTAAGGGAATAATCCTATCTTGTATTGCTTGTGTTAGAATATGGAAATGAAACTTGGTTTATAACTTGGACCCTCGCATGCTACCTTTGCTTTGTGCAAGTAGACCCCGCTATGCCTCGAGTTGATCATTATATACTCTTCGTAGTGCACCATTTTACTTGTTTACACTGCTCGTCCCCTAGATTATGTCGCACGATATGTCCCTGTACGGTTGTACTCCCCGCACTACCCCTTAGACCGTGCCAACATAAATGCTTATGTTTCATATAAATGCATGTTTGCCTGCTTACATTATAGTTTGTACTCGTTGCCTCATTCCAATGCTTGCCACATAAATTTATGCCACAATCAAGTAACTCTATCCGTATTTTGCATGCATCTAGTTAGCCAGAAGACTATCAAATAGTTCTTCTGTGCAATATGAACCTGCAAGTATTTGGGACCGTTAGGTTGCCAAGGCAGTCGCCAAACCAGGAGAATACATCAAGTCAAGTTGAACTCTGAACGATAATCATGTTAAGGAAGCAAGAAATATAGCTCGTGGAGCAATACTCATTCAGAGCAGGAATCAAGATTGAGCATGTCGTGAATCTCATGAATCTCGTAAATATGGAAGACCCAAGACTTTTATGTCGCAGATAACTTGTTTAACAAGGGAGATTTTCGGATCTTGTTCCACGGACGGTGTCCGGGGCACCAGGACCGATCCGATCCGGATGGAACTCATGCAGTCTTAATCGTGTGGAGTAGAAAGGCGTGTGCGTTTCACATTGTGCCATTCTCGCTTTAAGACTGATAGTCTCGTGTGCTGGACGGGATAACTTGTAGCACACCTTGTACTTTCGTTGTATACCATCATCGTCAATGACTATAACTTATCCTTTATGGCTATGCCAGCGACTCATGTTCATATAGATAAGTCATCCTTGCTTAGTGGCAATTTGCGTACGAGTCATTGCATCGCCTCCCAAAATCAAAAACACTTGAACGAATATGAGTATAATACACTTGTACATAATTGAACACTTGAACATCTTCTGCAACATATATGGATAATCCATATAACTCGTGCACCTGAAACAACACCTCGCACATGACACTTGTGTTTGCTTATGCAATAGCCCCTATATTTTATTATATATGCTAATGCTTGATTTAACTTGGTTTGCCTTAGACAGGAAAGAATAAATGGTAAGTTGGTAAGTCTTACCGTGTTCCTTTATATCGTACGGCATACTGCCACATGAGATAGGCTTTTCATTATGTCATAAAACTGATCCTAAGACAAGACTAGAAAGATAACTTAATAGATGGTGTACAAAATTTTATAATGTGTTTGGATTTGTCGAGCGGGCAATAAGCCTCCCCACCAGTGCATTCATGTACTGATAACCCACCAGATTGCTTGCAGGGTGCGGAAGAACCTCTTTCAGTACGAAAATCCCTTCGTGCATGCTAAGGCGTGAAGTTTACTCTGGAGCCTTGGAAAATTTTGTCCGGAGCTGAAGCGCATATACAAGACATAATGTTGGAACAACGCTTATATATCATTCCATAAATGTAGTCACTTGGCATACTTTTATCATTTCAGAGAGAGAAAGAGGTTTGAGCGACTTATAATCTCGGTCTAGCGCCGCTTGTAATACTTGTTCAATATCAATAAAGTACTTGTTATACTTCTATACTTGTGTTATTCAATGCTTCCGCTACTGACGACTCTTTGAACTTGTTACCAATGGCCTACTCATTTCTTATTCCACTGCACTCGGACTATCTATGCGACTTTATGACCTAGTCATTTTATTGCCTGTTCGGATCATGGCCTTGCACGGGTGCGACTTGTGCTCATATGGCATCACGTCCAGATAAGAAAAGATCGTCCAGTGGAAGCATTGGCATGGTGATTCGCGCCTAGCAGGGACGGTCGATTTCCTACGGAAGATCGAGGCATCACTCTTCTGACCACCCTTCACCTCCCGTGAATTATCTGGCGAAGATCGAGGCTTCCCCAATAAGGAGCCCTCCATATAAGAGGAGAAGACATAAATCATCCGTGGTTGCGAGGCCATGTTATAGGAAGCGGGTTGCTATCAAGGCCCCTGTGTGTGCCAGTGAGGAATACGAAGAGGGACAAGAAAAAAAGAAAACTGAAGGACGGGCGGAGGTAGGACCCTTCACGGTGGATTATGAACCAGACCCTAGTTTGGAAACTGAGACGGTATTTGTGGACCATCTCAGTTTAATTCTTTATGGTCCTTTATATAAACATCTTGGTCCTGGTCTGTTTGACAATTTACAGACGCAAGAGGAGAGGGACCGTTTGCGGAGGGCGGTTGCCCCGGAAGTCTCTAACCAGGAGTCGGAGGAGGAGACTTCCTCGAGGTATGATGCGGGCACCTCGAAGCCTACACATGAGACCTCGGGGTTCCAAGATGTGAGTGCAGGCATGTCAGAGCATGCTTTTGAACCGTTGGGGCCCAAGAGACTGGTGCAAGCATGCCAAAGCCGACTTTAGACACTCAAGAGGGCCAGGAGATGGGTAGAGCGATGGCGGAGCCCTTCACGCCCTTTGAGAATATCTTTATGGATGATGTGAAAGCTGTGGTGAGGGCTATGACTGCACTGGGCGATCCAAAATCCTTGCCGCCTTCTTCTGGTATATTTTCTTGTATATTTATCAATGAAGGGGTATTCTGGCTTCAGCTTCACATTCTTCGAGCAAAGCTAATCACTGATTTCTTTAGATTTACAGGACCAGCCTCCCCCCCTGATAAGGGTGAACGTGGCAGCTGAGGAGGACGTGGAATAAGAAGTTGGCAGACTTGTCGTGAAGACGCCCATGCCTTTTTTCGGCACATCTGGAGGAAACGGCCAATCTACGGAGCCTACTGCTGACCCCTCTCTGGTGGTAGCCACTTCTCCTGTGGTGGTTGTGGGTTCTTCCGGTATGGCAACCGTTCTCCCAACTGTTGACACCGGGGATTCTGCAGGTGTGGCCTCTTTGGCTAGCGGGTTGACACGCGCTCCTAGGGAGACCGTTTTCGACGTTCCTAGTATAGTAAAGGTTGGATCGTTATCTGGGACTGGTGCATCATAATCTGGGGATGGTGTGCAGGCGGATGCTGAAGCAGCAGGGTGCTCTGGCACCTCTGCCCATGGTCACTCCCTCAGCCAACTATCCCTTGCTCAGCTGCCAGGTGTCCGGACATTTGAGAATGCTATGAAGGATTGGAATGTGAGTCGTACAACTGGTCGCTTCTCCACTACTGCTTCACCTTCAAGGTCATTGGGTGTTGTTGCTACACAACCTGCTGCACCCGTTGCTTCCTCCTCCTACCTGCAGCCTTGGACTTCGGCAAAATCGGAGGAGATTAATGAACATGTCCAGATCTTTCTTCGAAGTTTCTACATATTTTTGAAGCAAGGGGTCCAAGGCATATTGGAGCGGAATAAATCCATTGAATGGGCAAGACACTTTGCTGAATGCCATGCCAACTCCCTCAGGGGCATTCCCGGTTTGTAAGAGATGACGGACCTTTTGGACCTGAAACTGGCGGAGGTAGAGCGATGCCTGATGGAGCTACGGCAGCACCAACAGGCAGATCTGGGGGTACTGATAGCCCATGAATATGAGGAGTTCTCGGCTGGGCTATATATAGAGAAGACCCTCGTTGCTTCGTCTAGGGAAGGCTTGCTACATGACCTCCAGAGGCTGCGAGAGGAGCGTGATCGGCTAGGCAACCTTAGGGAGGATTGCCTTGCCTGACAAAATAACTTGACCGAGGAGATCACACAGCTCCAGGCCAAGCTTGACATGCTAGAGAATAATCTCCAGGAGGCCCAACAGGAAGAAGAGGCTATCCGGGCCGAGGCGAGCCGGGCTGCGAAAACTACATCCACCGTTGAGGTCATGGTGCAGAAGATGGATGACCGGTATGAGGCCTACATCCTCTTCGAGGATTCCGAGGTCCTGGCGAAAGAAGTTAAGTGTCGGGTCACTGGGCGCCTAGATAGTCAGATTGCCCGTCTCCATGAGTGGATATCGGAACTGTGCTCCTAAGATGAGCAATAGTAGTTTGTGTTTCCTTTTCTGAAACTATCTTTTATTGTTTTGCTCTAGTGGATTTCTCTTTTTTGGTTGGGTGCTAGTAGCCCTTTAAGTGTAGTCTGCCCTTTTGGCAAGAAGAAATAAACTCTATTTTTGTTGTTGCTATTATCTGGTTGGTTTGATTTGCATCCTAAGAGAGAAATGACCAATTTTTGTGCCTCACGTGCTTAGCATGCGTCTAATGTGCTCACACCGTTGTGTCATCTGGGACTTTGTGTCAGTCCGGATCTCTGATAGGATTTTACCAAATCCTGGCAATCACATCTTTGGTTGTGCAGGAGAGAATCATCGCATCTTATGGAGTGAATAGTCATGACTCAAGAAGTAAGCCGTCGATTCCCTACTTATAAGTGGCAGACGATCTCGTAACTCCTTACATAACTTCACTTTTAGTGCGATGGCTTCTGGAGGTGCTCCGAAGGAAACCAACACGTCTATTTTCGCAGTGTCGGTTACCCATGAGTTGCTTCCTGCTGGGAGGATGGAAGAAACGTCCACTGTTCGAGTACGCGAGGCAGACATCTTCTAAAAACTCTTAGAAACCCTTGTTGATTCAGGGGAGCCAAGTGTTAGAGAAGCTCAATGTCAATTGCTTATGTCCTCAGACGCTTGCATTTTTTATTTTCTTGCTATGTACATCAGTAGTTCGGACGATTCTAATTCCTCTTCTTCTTGATGTTTGTTGTCACGCCCCAGTCCCAAAATACGTAAGACTAGGACACGTAAGCATGCCAGCTGCATGTATATGGCAACTCCAAAATATGGAAACCATAACATATGCGTACGCTGTATTATGAACAATAATTCGCAAATGGTAAAGGCTATCACAAGTCACAGTGTATAATCTAATCTCATCCACAGAAATTAAATAGACATAAATAACCAATATCTATGAAACTATATCTTAATATAAGTATCTAATGATGATAGTCGGATGGAAACAAATCCACTACCAACTAGAATAAAGAATAAACAAGACAAATACAATGTAAGTACCACAACTATCAACCACTGAGACTCGAAGAGAAGACCTGCTCGGGATATAAGTAACCAGTCCGGATCTGCGCTCCTGCGAATACTCATGAACATCTACACCTTGAAAGAGACCAGGTCCTCAGAGGGACATAACAGGATACATAGAAGCATGCCATATATAAATACTGAATAAAATAAAGTAAAGGGTGTGCTAACCATCTAAGTGAATGCAATGTGAGGACAACTTTGGTACGTATGGGTAGGCGTAGGCATAACGTCCATATCGCTCCGAAGAACGAAGAATCTGCATAGTATATAACATCCATACTGCTCCAAAGAACGGGGAATCTGAATAGTATAACGTCCATACCGCTCCGAAGAACGGGGAATCTGCATAGTATATAACGTCCATACCGCTCCAAAGAACGGGGAATCTGCATAGAGGGAGTCATTGGATCCGTGGCTCCTCCGGATACTACGGATTCCAATGTGTGTATCTCATATGCCTACTAGTTGTCCTCCCCGCCCAATATAAATATACAAGTCGAATACTCGACGTGCATACCACGTATCTATATGCCAAGTCTCTACTAATACAAAATCCTGAATTATGCACTAACCGTGATGCATGTCACACGCACCGATAGCTAGTCGAGTACGCGAATCCTTATCCCAATATAAATTTGTCACCGTAAAACGTGTAAGAGTGTCAGGTCTCGGAGGATATCAGAGTATCCTCCCAATGGGGGTGAGTCTGCTAGTGACTAGGTCAAGTACTCTACTCATCGATGCATCCATCGACTGCATCCGAGTCAATCTCGGACGCGCACAGTTGTATAAAA
Source organism: Iris macrosiphon (assembly GCA_036927795.1). Taxonomy (NCBI): domain Eukaryota; kingdom Viridiplantae; phylum Streptophyta; class Magnoliopsida; order Asparagales; family Iridaceae; genus Iris; species Iris macrosiphon. The sequence goes on along the minus strand of JAYESA010000001.1, from coordinate 130,323,377 downwards.
GAATGCTACAAGATATCATACAATATATTAATTATTTAATTTAAACAACAAATATGGCAAGGTATCTTGCCTAGGTCCTCAAGCTGTGAATGCCAATAGCCTGCTCCGAAGTATCTCCTGGCTGGTCCAGTGACCCTAAACACACAATATAATATAGCAAATTCTATCATCAGACACTAAAGTAATATACACGAAACTACGACGCTGCTCTTAGGTACTGACGCAAAGGTCTCGGCTGGTCGACTATAGAGTCGTGTGTGTACGTAGCTAAGATGCACACGTGTCCTGCCCTCAGTTACCGTGTACCTCACGACAATAAATTATGAAGTTATGGGTTTATGAAACTGCTTATGTTTTGTACAATTACATGTCCTTATTTCCCATGTTACAGTGTACTTGGTCTATGTCTAGGTTTTTAGGTGAAATACAAGTCCTTATTAACAGGTCATAACATTAGGGTAATTACTAATTCATTAATTACTATCTAATCCAATTAACATACATACACACATATATATATGGTTTAACATTATTTAGTTTGTGTCCAAGTCTACGACACATGATACGACGACACGACGAATACAAGAAGGAAAGGATGAAGGGAACGTGTACCTAGTTGGCTGAACGAGGGAGGGGGTCTGTGCTCGTCAACTGGCTGTCCTCCGGCGTTCGGTGGAGCTCCGGCCGTCGTGCAGTAAACAACGGCAGCAGCGGCAGTAACTGCAGCAGTTGCAGCAGCGACAGCAGCAGCCTGGCAGCGGCGGCAGGGGCGACTTGGCGGGCTGGGAAGGTGGTCAGGCCGGGGGGAAGGTGGTGCTGGTCGGGTTGGCAGTGCTGGAGACAGTGGTCAGGGCTGGGGGCAGTCGGGATTGGTTGAGGGAGGTCGGCAAGGGATCGGGTTTGATGAAGATGGTTATGATGGTGAAGGGGATAGTGATAATGCGATGGTGCAGGCGGCCTGGGGGTGGTCCGGCGGCTAGGGGGGAGTGCAGGCGGAAGAGGGGCTGTGGTGGTGGCAGCCTGAGGTGGTGGTGGTGTTGGGGAAGTTAGGGAAGGGATGCTCGGGTTGTCTAGGCGAGTTCGGCTAGGTATGTGATGGTGAGATGGTTTATGTATTCTAGGGTTTCAATGGAGAGAATGTGTATTTATATAGGAGGGGGAAATATGGGCTGACCTCGGGATTTGGGCTGGCCTGGGCTCCTTGGGGTGGGGAGCTTGTCTACATGAAAGGGTGTAGGGGGGTTCATGGGCTTGGTTGGGTCTAGCTTTGGGTGAGGTTTGGTCACCAATTTAATTTGATTAAAAACAAATGCAGAAGGTGTTCTCTTGCCAATTAAAAATATATGGGATTAAATTTGGATGGGACACAAGAGTCATGGGCGTAGCAGGTTCAGGATAGGTAAATACCATAATTTGGGTTATATGGAGTTGGGTTGAGGGTGTGCCTCCAATTTCGATTGGATATGAGAAATTGGGTTTATTAGAATTATGCATGGACGTTTGTAACGAATGTTGTGCAGCTAAAATGAAGCACAATATCGAGTATTTAAAAGTTACACAAGGGTCAGATGGGTAGTCTAGCATGTCTAGGAAATGTGTATAAAATTTGTCTGAAGGTAACTACTAGTGTAGCGCTCCAATTATCGAAACAACGGTCAGGGGTATTAAGTGATATAAATATTATATAATAAATAAAATGCCGTGTCCTATTTCCAATTGGATACAAACTAGCCCTAGTTTCTCTATCTATGTCAAGTAGACCTAATTTTGGGTGAGAGGGTTTACATTTGTAATCTCTCCTTCCTTCTTTTTGTTTTAATAAAAGGAGTAATCACTTTATTTGCACGTTGTGATATTTGGGGTGCTTGTACTAGAGGTGAGATAGTCGTAGCACAACATTTGTAGTTAGTGTGGACATCCCACTGGAGGATTTTAGTGGACCTATTACCTTTTTACACACTTGGGGTGCAAGTAATAGATTTTAAAAAAATCCTATCAGAGGTAATATAGACGTGATAGATTTTGTAGATCTATTACTTTTTGGTGCATATTAGTGCAAGTAATAGGTTTGAGATAATCCCTGCTAGAGGTAATATGGACGTGGCAGTTTTTATGGACTTAACACCGCTGGTGTACTTTTGTGAGTACGAGTGATAAGTGGGGGTGACAACCGATATCAGAGGTAATATGGAGGTGATAATCGATAGCTAAAACCCGGGCAGTTTTCTCAGAGGTAATATGGACATGGCAAACTCAGCCTGAAAAAAGTATTTAGGACAGTAATTCAGAGGTAATATGGACATGAACCAATGTCAGAAAAACTCACTAAGGAGTAATTTGTTGAGTGTGGTCTATCCGAACATGAAGATAGACCTAAGGATTGCTCTGCTGGGAAGGTTGGTAGGACGACAACTCATAGTTAATATGAATATGGCTAGTGTCTAACGAGATTGGTTTTTGAGTGGTCACTACGGGAGTGTGTGGGTGGACCTGAGGACTACTCCAGTGGGAAGACTTTAAGGATCCGTCATTCGTTGCATATCTTGGACTCCTGGATACAGATGATGGCTTTTCCATAAATTTGTAACGAAGGAAAAAATATTGCACATAGGCACTTGCTGGGGATGAAGAACCAAGAGTTGATTTATACATCTGGGTTGTCCCATTGGGGATGAGGGGAGTACAAGTCTAGTTTAGATGTAGTACTTTTTTTGGAACTTGTCGTTGATAGGCATCATGAGCAAGTCACCGTTGGATTTCACTAGCCGGTATGCGCCATTGGAAAATATGATTTTTACAATGAACGGGCCCTCTCATTTAGGTTAGAATTTGTCCGTCGTCTTGTGAGTCATAACTATCGGTCTTCTTACTATTAAGACGAGGTCACCCACTTGGAACGTTCTCTGTTTTACCTGTTTGTTGAAGGCTCCAGAGAGGCATGCTTTCTACAGCTCTATGCGTTGTTGAGCTAAGAGCCGTCTCTCGTCGAGTGCTTCCAACTCCTGTAACCGTCGATGGTAGTCGTCATCCATGGTTAGCCGGTTGGAGAGAGCTACTCGTAGTGAAGGGATCTGGTTCTCGAGGGGGAGGACTCCTTCGCTTCCGTACACCAGAGAGAAAGGTGTATTGTCCGTAGCTATCCGGACTATTGTACGGTAGGCCCAGAGACATTCATCCAGCTTCTCGTTCCAGTCGCGTTTATTGAAAGACACAAATTTTTTGAGGAGCTTGATGATGCTCTTGTTGAATGCTTCCGCCAGACTGTTTGCTGCTGGGTTGTAGCATTCGACACTATATTCTGAATCCAGTTTTTATCACAGAACCAATAGAATGCATGGCTTACAAACTGTGGACCATTGTCATGGACGATCCTTCGTGGCAGGTCGAAACGGTATATGACATGATGCTTGATGAAGTTAATCACGTTTAATGTTTTGAATTCAGCTAGCGGGACAGCTTTCGCCCACTTGGAGAAGTAGTCGGTGATTGCCAAGATGAACCGATGTCCTTTCGATGAAGGCGGACTGATTAGCCCAATGATATCCATTTCCCATGCCTCAAAAGACCAAGATGCTACCGTTGGATATAGGAATTCAGATGGCTAGTGGATGAGGTCTGCGTGGACTTGGTATGCTTGGTACTTTCTCGCGTAATCAACAACATCTGCTACCATCGTAGGTCAATAATAGCCCATTCTCCGAAGACGGTCTTGTAGCTTCGGACGGGGTTGATGTGCCCGCAGACGTCGTCGTGAGCTACGCGGAGGGCTTATTTTGCCTCTACGTTCGATAAGCATCCTAGCAGATGGCCGTCATAGGATCGATGATACAATATTTTGGTCTCCGTATCATAATACAAATAGAGAGAGCGTCTCTTGATTGAAGTGGCCTCCTACAGGTTGTCGAAGATAATTTCATAGACTGCATAGTTAATGAATGGAAGCCTCCAATACTGAGTATCGGTGTCGACCTCTGCTGTATAGTTGAGGCATAGGCATAGGTTTTTCTTGGGACAGACCGGCTCTTGGCCGATCACATCGATTAACTGATGGGTGTTGTTTGGTACCGTCCAGGAAGCAGCGAGCCCGACTAAGGCGTCAGCCTCGATGTTTTACAACTGAGGGACATGCTCAATAAAAAATATCTCGAAGGTTGCAATAATTCTAAGTACAGCTTGGTGGTACAAGATCAAGTCTTCGTTTCAGACTTCATATATTCTCCGGATCTGATTGACGATTACCTGAGAATCGTCGTAGGCCTCGAGGTACTCTATTTTGACTTGCTTGGCGAGCTGGAGTCTTATGATTAGGTTGTTTTACTCTGCCATATTATTGGAGCATGGCTCCATGAGGGATTATGCACGATTGATAATGAGGCCATATGGAAAGATCAATATTATTTCGACCCCAGCGATGATGCCGCCTTTGGGACCTGCTCTTGAAGCACCGTCAAAGAACATTCGCCAGACAGCTTCGTGTAAAGTGACTTTGGTGTTCGCCACTTTGTCTGGAATCTCTTTATAAAGATTTGAGGTTTCTGACCCCGGGTGGACTGCCAGAAAGTCGGCCAATGGTTGACCCTTGATGGCCTTCTGTAGGACGAATACCATATCTTATGGGGATAATAGTATTTCCCAGGTAGCCAAGCAGGAACTAAGTGCACCAGGTTTGGTTATGAGGACCCTGAGGGGATTGACTCACAAGATTATATGAATGGTCTGTCCAGTTACGTAATGTCGAATTTTTTGGATGGCGAATACCAGAGCAAAATATTCCCTCTCAACGGTGGTATACCTATGCTCTGGGCCGACCATCATCTGGCTGAGATAGTATATGGCTTGCTCGTGCCCTGTATCACTATTCTGGGCTAACATAGCATCGAGAGAGTGATCCATCACGCGTACGTAGAGAAAAAAATGCTTTTCTATGACCGGGGCCACCATCATATGAGGGTTTGATAGTTATTCTTTGATGTTGTCGAACGCTCGTTGGCATTCTTAATTCCAAACAAAGGAGACACATTTCTTTATGAGTTGTGTGAACGACTAACAACGTCCAGAGATGTTTGATATGAAACTCCTGATGTATGCCAACCTTCCTTGAAGGTCACGGAGTTCCCGAAGGTTCCTCGGTGGATTCATCTCCAGGATGGCCTTGGTCTTGTCGGGGTCTATGTGAATACCCCGGGAAATAAGGACAAAACTCAAAAATTTACCGCTAGAGACTCCCAGGAAGGACTTGGTAGGATTTATCTTGAGACGGTGTGCGCACATTAGGTCAAACACAGTCCTCAGGTCTTGGAGGTGAACATCTTTGGAGTGACTCTTGACGGTGATGTCGTCGACATAGCATTCCACCGTCTTGCACAGATGTTCAAGAAAAATGGTGCTCATAGCTCACTGTTATGTAGCACCTGCGTTCTTCAGACCGAAAGGCATGATCGTGTAGTAGTATATGCCAATCGGGGTCCAAAACGATGTATGTTTCTGATCGTCGAGAAATATTTTGATTTGGTTGTAGCCTGAGAAGCCATCAATGAAGGACATGCGCTCAAAGCCACAAGTGTTGTCAATCATTACGTCAGTGATTGGAAGAGAGAATTTGTCTTTGGGATATGCCATATTTAGATCATAGAAGTTGATGCAGATTCAAATCTTCCTATTGTTCTTAACGACAGGCACAATATTGGCTACCCAGTCAGGATGTTGTTCCTCACGGTTGAAGCCACTAGCTATCACCTTGTTGACTTCAGCTTCGATGAAATCCATCACGTCTAGCCGAAACCGTCGTTGATATTGCTTGACTGGTTTGGCGTTTGGTAGAATGTTGAGTTTGTGGACCACAATTTAGGGATCCAGTCCTGGCATGTCTTCGTAACTCTAGGCAAAGATATCGATGTATTCCCTGATGAGTTGTAATAGGGATTCACGGTCTTCGTCGGGCAAGCTTTTACTAACGAAGATAGGTTTGGGGTATGATTCGTCCTACGACTTCATCCTCTGTGGAAGGGTCTAGTTGTTCAAATCGCATCTCCCATTATGAGCCAATGTGTTGGGCCCAAGGTTCTATCTCAAAGAGCTCGGGTGGATCCTCGTTGCCTTCCCCAAGGTCGGCAGACACCATGTTGGAGGACAATGTTTGTCTGAGCACGTCCCTGACGCTGACGTCGGAGTCCCAGACTGAAGATTTTAAAGAGTGTGAGCGCACTTCATCTACTTTATCAGAGCCCTCGGGGGTTATAGGAGGCGTTACATATCCTAAGCTATGCTTAGTCTTATGATAGTAATCATCGGGCTTGCCTGCAGGGTATGAAAGTCGAAAAGGCAACCTTTGACCTTTGCCGTAGTTCAACCCCTCAGTGATCTGCATGTTGTATCTCATCATCTGGATAAGATGTAGGGCTTGTGAACTGTACCGGTAGAGTGGCATTCTGCCTACCTAGAATTCTGGTTCTAGTTCCTTTGGGGAGAAGGACCGGGGATATTTTACTCTACCGAAGATGATAAGCTTATTTTCTTCTTCCTGGGTGGGACTAAGAAATAAGAATCATCACTAGAGCGAAGCTGGTACACTGTGTAGGTAGTGGTCACTTGTGTCCGCAGATGAAGGCCTAAACCGTGCTCCATGGAGTAGAGTATACTTATATGCATACGCTCAGAGTAGTTCAAAGATAGTCCTTTATTGAGAAAATAAGATATCTTTTCTGGCAGAATTATATCGTCGGGGGAAGGGATATTGACATTAGTGGTACTCCTCCAGCTCATTATTCTCCTCGGCTACCTCCAGTGCAAGCGAAGGCTTTAGTATTTTTTGTGTAATTTTACCACCAAAGGTCCGTAAGCTGCAGTCGCGATCGGATCATGTCACGCCCCAGTCCCAAAATACCGAGGGACTAGACATGTGGCAATGGCCAGCAGCACACACTGATAGACAAACCCAATTTAATGGATCCATCAGGGCATACTTAAGCTGTAATACAATAATAAGGGTCTAGATATACTAATCTCATCCACAGAAATGAATATAACAATATCAGAATCATAAAGCAAGATCAATCTCAATAAAATATAAACTCGAGAAATAACCACATCAAATACTGAGTATGGAAACAGTATATACTCAGAAGATAACCTCGGTGATCACTCGTCTACTGAATCTGGTACTGCTCCAGTAACTGCTCCTGTTCCTGTTTCTGCTCCTGCTAATGCTCCTGTACTGTATAACTCTGGGTGGATCTCCTCTGCTAATCCTGGGAACATAATCCGGATCCAGGTCCTCAGGGGACATAGCAAGGTACAAAATAACTCATGCCGAAATAAATGCAGTGCAATAGTAAATGAAATAAATAGGGTAAATATGTAACCATCTGTGTGAAATACAAGTGAGAACATCACCAGTACTCAGGCTGAGACCACTACAAGCTCTGTGTCGGGGAGCCGATGGCAGTGATATCATGTGGTTGTCTAGCTCAGAGAGAGACTGAGACGCCGGCATAATATAGTCAACCTGTAGCATGTGTGACTCTCCAGCAATAAATGAAATAATAGGGTAAACTATATAACCAGCTAAGTGATATGCAAGATGAGAGCAGCACTAGAACTCACGCTGAAACTACTACAAGCTCTGTGTCGGGGAGCCGGTAACAGTGATATCATGTGGGTTGTCTAGCTCAAAGGGAGACTACGACACCGTCATAATATAATCAACCTGTAGCCTGTGTGTCTCTCCCCACCCAATGTAATCATACGTCTCATGTCTACGAGGCCCCATGTCCATGTCACACAAGATCATATCTAATGCAGCAAGTCATATAATATCTATGAATATAATGTCTATGTCATAAAACCTGTATCCTATACAGAATCACCATAAATATCTCAGGAAGATTCTGTCTCATGAATAGTATCAAGTGTCCTGGGTTATGATGCACTTGATATGACAAGTATGAGAAATATAGGGTCTCGGTATCCATGTCTAGATGACAATACACAACGCCGCGTGCGGTGTTGGCACCCGACTATTAATCGGACGCTAAGTAAAGTCACACGGTCCTAGGTCAAGCACGCTCAACAATTACAGGAATAAAATAAGAGAATAATATGAATCAATATACTGCAAATATGGCAAGGTACACTTGCCTGAGGTTCTGGCTCCAACTGTAGCTCTGGTCTCAGTGGGAATTGTAGGGACTCCTCCGGTTGCTGAAATAAACATCATCATTAGATTCAGAAAATATTAATTAGCTAGAAACGCCTGCCCTTGAGTCCAATTTGGACACAGGGGCAAAATTCACAGTTTTTAGTCAAAGCGTGGTCCACATGTGGGCCGCTTTGCACCGAAAAATGTGTCAGGGTCAAAGGTCTCCAAATTTGTCAAACTTAGTGTCAACAAGTCCAGAACGATAATACGAACCCAACGGAACTTCCAGAATTGGATTCCGATGAGCCGATCACAAAATCGCCCGTCAAGTGGAGTCGCGGCCCACGATACGCGATTTTGTCAACGTTCTCAGAATCGAACCAAACTTGGGTCACAGGACCAGTGTATTGCTACGAGTCCGATGGCACAAGTTTCGTTTCAATCCGACGTGTGTACATAAAGTTACGACGTGTTCCAGAACAGACGGATACGGGACGTTGTCGGCGGATACGCGTTGATTCCGGTGTGCACGCACATCCAAATCAACTTCTGCGAAATCTCGCACGTCCGTATCGATGGCACGCACGTTTTGGTAAAGACCACGCGCGACCAAGTCGTCCCGTTTGGCGGGGCGCACTCAGTTCCGGGGTGAAACAGGGCATTAATTTTCCTGTTTTTGGATCGCGGTTTGCGATCACCACAGGACGCGACGCACCGAGCGGGTTGCACGGGCATTGAGGGGGTCGCACAGTCTACGCGTCACAACTAACGGGACAGAAAACGGGGCAATGAAGAGAGAGAAAATGCTACCTGAACAGGGCTCCGTGAAACTGGGTTCTTTGTGTCCGCGAGGAGATGCGACACGGGGAAACTGTGTCCGGTCTAGGGCTTGATGTGTCCGTGTCCGCTGTGCTGCTGTGGGAGACTCGCCGAAGAAAGGCAGCTGCTGGCTTGGGCTCTGTCGGAGGTGGCGGAGGTGAACTGTCCGGCGTCGGTGGCTGCTCGGGGAGAGGAAGAGGGGAGAAGGGTGCTCGTGTTGGTGGTGGTGTCGACGAGGAAGTCGACGAGGGGAAGGAAGAGGACAGGGAGGTGGAAGAGGGGATGGTTTAGGATGGGTGGAGCAACGCTGCGGGCGGTGGTCGAGCGGGGTTAGGGCGGAGCTAGGGCGGTTGTCGATGGGGACTGTGGAGGCGAGGGGAGGCCGAGGTCGGGTGTTGCGGGTCAGAGACGGGAGAGAGATGGAGGTGCCAGGGGTGATGGTGATGGTGGTGGTGCTGGGCTGGGCTAGGGCGGAGGAGGTCGTCGGGGAAGATGAGATCGGGGGCGAAGGTCAAAGGTGATGGTTCGGGTTAGGGTTAGGGTTAGGGCTGAGGGACGGTGGAGATGGGATTGGGCGGCTTCAGGCGGAGGGGATGGCTGAGTCGACTGGTGAAGATGGTGATGGTCGACTGGTCGGGGGACGGTGGAACAAGGAGGAGTAGGCGGCGGGCTGACTAGGGTTCTGGTGATGCGAAGTCGACGGAGAGCTGCTGCGGTCGAGGGGAGATGGGTTTGCGGCGGCGGCGGGCACGGAAGTCGAGGATTAAATAGCTGCGCCGTCGGGTCGGAACAGTGATTCCGACCCGAATTAGGTTTAGGGCTTCGGTGTGGGTTTCGGGTCCGGGTTGGGTTTGATTCGGATCCGACCCGACCCGACCCGCTAGGTCTGGGTTGGCTTGGTTCGGTTCACTGCGGTTTGGTTTGGTTTATTCAAAATAAACCGGTTCAGTCAGGGTTTGTTTTGGTTTATTTCTAAGTTGGTTTTTAGGGCTTTAAAAATGATTCCGGAGTCCAATAAATTCGCAAAAAATTATCCTATGTCCGGTTTTCCATTTTACACCATAAAATATTATTTTCATAATATTTTAATATTAATTAACAGTAATTAAAAATCATTTAATTACCAAATGCCTAGATTTTAATTACAGAAAAATCCCAGAAAATTACAGAAAATCCAAATTAAAAATTCCTGAAAAATCAGGGGGTTTACAGATCTTCCTTTGGTGGTGACTCGGCCTGTGAAGGCAAACAACCATAGGTTCGGAAGGCGTAGATAGGGCGGGATCTTCTTTTGTTGGTCGACTCGGCCTGTGAAGGCGAATGACCATTGGTTCTGACGACGCTGAAGGTACCGGAGATTCAAGTGCCTTCCTGCATAATTTGACGATGAGGGGTGCAGCCGCATCGGAAGTGCGAGCCTTGAGGCAGATTCTCAAGGGCTCCTTGGGTGCTGTTATGGCCTCGGCTTTATCGTCGATCTCATTGTCACCTTCATCTTGGCGGACTTTTTTGTAGAGGATCGAGTCAGAGTAGTAAATCTTGATTCCCTTAAACAAATCAACATCAGCGAACTCCGTCTTGACGAAACCGTATTCGTCTACATATTTTAGGCACTGGTAGAGTGTGGATGACAAGATCATATACTCATGTATCCACGGACTCCCCAACAAGACATTATAGGATGTATCTACGTCTATGACGTAGCAGGTGACTTCATTTTTAAGTCGTCGATCTGGCATTTTAGATAGATTTTGCCCATAGGGTAGCTCCTTCCTTTGTTGAAGCCATTGATTGCGGTATTGGTGGCTGCCAGACGATGCATTGGGATCCCCAGGGTCTGAAGCAAACTTCTCAGGATAATGCTGATCGACGATCCTGGGTCAATATGCATTCAGTCCACCTTGATATCGCCAATATATCCTGTGTAGTACAGGGGCCGATCGTGCCTATTATTTTTTAGCAACATGTCCTATTGCGAGAAGGTGATGTTGGGTATCGCATCCATGGCGTTGTTGCAATATGGACAAGCAGCAGGATCTTAGGCTGGTGGCTTGACTTACGTCAGGTAGATATCGACATTCTGCAATGCCTCACTCAGGATAACTCTAGTGTCTTTGGAGGGCCACAAAAGCTCAAATAGCGATAATTTTACTGGAGTGTTGGCTAATTGTGCTAAGATATCGAAGTTATAGGGCCTTTCCAGCCCTTGTGGTGCATTCCTGCACAACATTTTATAAATGCTTATTTCCTTCTGTTTTGACTTGTCCGCTGGCGGAGGCTGAGATGGCCCAGGACCAGTGGTGGTAGGCACGACAATCGGGGGTGTATCACCATGCATTTGTTGGTACATTACGCCTGACCTTTTTGTACCTGCTGCCAGCTCTTCAGTCGAGGAGGAAACTGTGTAACAGAATTTAGATTTTCTGTCATTGGACTTGGCGGTGGAGGATGTTGCCGGCTGCGTCAAGTCTGGCACGAGGTCGGGATGGACCCACATGACTTCCCCATGTGGTATTGTAAGAGGTATTAGTCCGACCGTATGGTCACGAGCTGGTGGAAGGTTGACCACCTCCATAGTCGCCTTTGGGACTGGGACCACTCCGTCTTGGGCTTCTGTCGGTAGGAACTTGCCAAATTGGAAGGACACCATATTGGTGGCGACCGTCACGCCGTCGAACTCTAGGGAAAGGGCCTTGGTATCGATCATGCGTTGGATGCACCGCTTTAGGGTATATTACTCCTACGTTGGGTGGTGGACGTATCGATGGAAGTGATAATATTTTGGGTTGTCGATTTCTACCGCTTCAGGCTGACGTCTGACGTCGGGGAGTCAAAATTTGCCTCCCTGCATCAACATATTGAAGATGAGTTTGACATACCGATCTTCGAAGAGTAAGTCTCCTTTGGTTTTGGAGGCTCTGCCTACTTTTGCTCAGGCTTCTTGGTCAAGGTAGTGACCATAGCCTGTTTCCCCTTTCCATCACGGCTGTTATTGCCGTTGTTGTTATTGTTGGGGTTGTGGTTGGGATGTTTCCCCTTGTCCTTAGTGGTAGGGATATGGATCCCCAAGTTTTGGGCGTTCTTCAGCTTCTTCTCAGCGATGACGTCGCTTATGATGAATGTCGTCCAGTCTTTAAACTGGGTGTCATCCATCCAGAGGCTGACTGCCGAAAATAGGTTCCTCTGGCACATCTCCATTAGCGTCGCTTCGGGATTGTCGGGGGCAGTCTTAAAGCTGTCTGTCGAAATCATTCGATGTATTTATGAGCGACCTCCTTTTCTCCTTGGGTGACATCCATCAGGGAAGTCATCGTCATATCATGTCCGGCATCATAGAATCTTTTGAAGAAAAGACTCTTGAGATCGCCGAATGATGATATGTAATTGTCCGGTAGGCTACAAAACCAGTTGAAGGCTACTCCCGCCAATACCCGACAAAGATCCTGGTAAGGATGGCATCATTGCGGGATAGGTGTCATGTTGTTGTCTCGAAGTAGCTCATGTACCGACAAGGGGAGGACTTTTCGTCAAATGTATCTATGTTGAAGGGCTTGTACCTGGGTGTGTATGGTACGTCCTTCCATTCTAATGGGAACAATTGGCGTACTTCGAGATCGCAGAGTAAATTTTGATTACCCATGGAGTCCAGTTGAGCTCGGAGTTATCGAACTTCTTTCATTACTTCCTTAGCCTCGTCTGCTGCCGAAGGGGCTGAGGAACCAGGTTGGAGAGGATTGTCGCCTGCGGGTGGAGCGATTGTGTTTGAATCCGCGTTGGTCCTGAGATCCAAGTTAGCTGGCACAGATATTCTTGCCACCTGAGAGGCCAAGTTTGCCTTTATTTCCAACATTGTTTGTGTCACCCTCATATTTTTATTCCAGGATAGTTTGGTAATTGACATGGATAATATTTATTTTAGGCTTATTTGTATTTAATATTATGCATGCATAATTTATTTAATTATTGTATTATTTATTTATTTCTAGTTGTAGATTTATTTTGGAATTGTGTAGTGGACCAAACCCATTTATTAGAATGAATGAACCAATATTTTAGATTGAGTTAGATTGAGCCCATGAATTCGGCCCATGGATTAGGAGGTTGGATTAATTAGAGAAACCATTAGACTAGAACCTTTCCTCCCCTAATTAATTTCTTCATGAGAGGCCCCAAGGGGTATTTGTGACATTTTATATTGCATGGAGGGGGATTATATGGTCGGCCACTTCATGAGGAGAGAGAAACTATTTTATTTTACCATTTCCCAAATTCTTAGATCTACAATTTTTTCTCTTCCAATTCCCTTCATTCCCTCATCAATTTTCTACCAATTCTTCACCATCTCTTTCCTAATTCTTCATTGAGGCTTATACATCAAGGATCTACAAGAAGGAAGCAAGGAACAAGGAGGAGGAGGCCAAGATCTACAAGGAGAGGAGCTACTTGGCACTTGGAGACTTTTTATTGGGAATCTATCTCCCAATAGGTATATTTCAGTTTTCCCCTTCTAATAGACTCTAGATCTGAGTTTTAACTATGAGAAACCAACCCAAATGCATAAGCTACCCATAGAAATTAGTTTTAAGTTCATCGGAGACCTACGGTGGAAGTTATGTCCATTTTGGTATCAATTTTTGGAAAATTCTGAGATTGGCACATGTAGTGATTGCTATTGGGTCTAATAGATCTAAATGATATTTGATTGCTTGTTTAACTAGTGTTGTGTCCACAATTGGGTACGTGTAGACCGTATCTCGTCAATTTGGTGAAACGGATTAATTTTGGGGGATTTTCTTCGACACGGGACCTTGTGCAAATCATATTATGACACGGACACGTAGTTAATCTAATTACTATACGTATTATTCTTAATTAATGTATTAGACTTGTTCGTGTCCTTCGGGATGCGTTTGGTTGTGTGTTGGAGCCGTATCGCAAGCGTATCATAGAGAAAGTGTGATACAGGTGCGGTACACTCCACGTGTTTGTTGTTTTGCCCTCTTTGCTATACGTGCATGTGTAATTATATATATATATATATATATATATATATATATATATATATATATATATATATATGATCATTAAGTAATATATATATATATATATTTGTGTATTTATGATTAGTGTATAGGTGTGTGTATATATTAGAGTATATATAGTGATATATATATATATATATATATATATATATATATATATAGAGAGAGAGAGAGAGAGAGAGAGAGAGAGAGGTGAGTGTGAGCATTTGTATGTTTGTGTGTGTATACTGTGTGTGTGTATTAGTGGTTGTGTTGTGTCTGTGTATGGGTGTGAGAGGTGTGGCAGTGAGAGAGGCAAGGGAATTCAGTATGCAGCAATATGTAGGAGAGCAGTGCTGTGCTGCATCAGGCTGAAGTGTGCAAGGGTCTCCAGTGCAGCTTTCAGGCAGCTGCAACAACAGTGAAACTTTACTCCACAGTCCGGTGCAGTATCACTATGTATCGATTTTGAGCAGTCTTTGGCAGCTGCAGTGTAAGGGACATAGCAACCATCATAGAAGAGACTCGGGCAGCAACAACAGGTAACAGTTTGGTTTCAGCAAAGGGCTCGGGCTTGCACAGTATTTTGGCTTCAGTTCACTGTGTTATGCCGAGCACAGTAACAATTTTAGACCTTAAATGTGTAGTGTCAGTTAAGTTTTCATCGTATTCAGTTTAGTATTAGTTGGGTTTTGTTCTTGGGTTAGGTTTTGGTATTAGATTAGTTAATTATGTTAGTGTATAGTATTTACATCTAGTTAGTTTGTTGTGTATTGGTATAGTTAATTGATTACATATATTTATACTTGGTTAGCAATTGGTTAGATAGGTTTTAAAGATTGTTAGTATTCATGTTAAGCATATAGGTATATATTGTTAGTATACTAGTAAATTGTTAGCTATGTATGTATATTTTGTATTAGTTGTTATTATAGTAGTTAGTCATATATGTGTTAGCTATTATGTTAGAGTTGGGTTACCTCGGGATACCAAGGTATTACCAAGGTATTGGGTCAATACCCAAGTTATTGAGTTTGGATATCGAGATGGGTGCAATACGCATTGGTGCAAGGCCAAGGTATCATATTTTCCTTATTTTGATCTAGTATTATAATATTTGACTTGAATATATATATATATAAAATACTATTTTCATATTCAAAAACTTGCGTATCTTAGGATACGGCTCTTTGAGTGCCTTGTTGTTTCATAGCTTAGCTCGTATAGCATAGTTTCATAGTGTATCGACTTAGTGACTTAGTGTTAGACTCTTGCAACCTAGATTTTATTGGTTTTACTTAAAAATGGCGTATCAACCTAGAATTGTATCAACTTTACTTATTTTTATTCTTGAACCTTGTATTGATGCAACATACCATATATAGGTTGTGTGATACCAGCTTGGGCATCGAGAGACACATCTTGCTCTGGACTTCAGGCGAGTACATTTTTCTGATAGTTTTTAATTCATAATATTGTATATATGCATGTTCTAGAATTTTATACATTGATCCTGACCCAGTGATTTTATGGACTGGTACTATATGGATCCCGTCAGAAGATGTTATCCCCTACCGTGTTCAGCGGGTACTCGTGTACGTTGTATCTCATCGTGTATATTGGGTATTGATTATATTTCGTGTTCACACACTGCTCGTATTCAGTGTGCTTATTCATGTACATCCACCGCTCGTGTTCGGTGGTTATGATATTTGTGTACACCCACTGCTCGTGTTCAGTGGTTATATTTCGTGTTCTTAGCGTGTCGTGATTGGGTCCATCGGTATTATTTGGGGGTGGGAGAGTAGGAGTTGATTATGTGATCAAAGCCCCATTGTTACATCATGTACATTATGGTTACATACCTCACTTGTAATCGTCTTACCTGATCATGTTCACCCAACCCGATCACATAATAAACTTATATTATGAGGCACATTAGTTAGTTTAGATTGCAGTTATTTCATCATATTATGATATTCATATTGTTGATCTATATTCTCGTATATTACTTGTATATCTTGATCATTCATTCATATGTTTAGTGATCTTGTATTTTATTTCTATATCTGTTTATATGCTCGATTATGCTATTGAAACTACTTTCAGAGGTATGTACTTCGCTCCAATCCTGACTGGATATATTTTTCTATATGACTGGCTTATAGAGTAGTGTCCCACATTCTACGGGCCACATGACGGCGTACCTCTAGAGGATACTCCTATTGACTAGGAGGACTTAGTTGCAGAGCCTGAGGAGGTCTAGATTATATTGTGTTGGATTGTATTAGTCTATTCTTTTGGTGGATTCACATCTTGTATATTATTTCAGATTGTGGATTGTATCTTTATTCTTTTTTTTGCTATTCCATTCGTGTATTATTCTTTCTTAGTTTGTTTTGTGATTGAGATTAGTTATTCATGTGAGATATCATATTGCTCCTCCGTTTGGAGTTGAGATGATTGACAGGTACCATATTATATTATTGAGATGTTAGATAGTTAGAAATGACCCAGACAGCGTTCTACCACTGATTCTGCGACATAGGCTGCGCGTAACCACGTACTCATGCCCGAATATCCGGTGCAGGTCGTGACAGTTTGGGTCAAGTCTTGCATCGATGCAATCATGGTCTGTATCGTGTTCTCGAGAGCCTCCAGACGTCATCGGTCACTAGGGGCGTCATAGTCATCCTCGGCCATGTATACTGTCCTCACGTGGGGAGAGATGAATGGGGCCGTGGATGCCGTACTCTCCGTCTCGGACCATTATAGTAAGCCGTCTTCAAGAAAGAATGGCAGCTTTGTGTCCTCCTCAGATTCGTAGGAGGCTATGTCATCCCTGCGAGAGTATCCACTCCCAGGGATTTCAGAATCTGTTCCTTGAGAGTCATCATCTTTCTGGAAAACTGGATTATTGTGTAGGTCCAGGGGTTTACTAACCCCAGCTTGGGGAGCCCTTAAGGGTTCTGAGAAAGAACTACCCCCAGCGGCTGACAGCTTCTTCCTTGAGCGAGTGCTCTGAAAAATGCCTTCCATGGGTCGTGTTGTCGGTCCTCCTAGTAGTCTTCCTCTCAACGCGCTGGTTGAGAGTGACAGACTGGAGGTGCTGGCCTTATTTCCTTCTTTGGTAGAGGGGACCTTCCGAGCCGAGTAACATGCGAAGAAGGGCATATCCTCCTCCTCTGGCACGTGCGCTGACCTCCGGGTTATTGCCTGGCAGGTTTCTTCTGGTATAATCGTTGGAAGGCCGACTACCTCTTTGTGGGCGCTGCTGCTCCGTTGCAGCAGCAGTTGATGATAAACTTGGCACAATGACTTCCCAGAGAGGATATTTCATCGGTCATAGTTTTTTTTTCCACTCTTTGCGCTTGTGATTAATCATGTTACGCAAGTCGAGCGAGGGTTGTTCTACCTTTACATTATTTTTTGGGCCCGAGTAGACCGAGCGCATGTGTGTATAGGTGTTGTATTGGCTTTCGGATCCGAGGTTCGTACAAGAACTTGCCTCAGATCGTTGGCGGAAGACTTTTGAGATCGACCCTGTCCATTTGTCGCTGGGGGCTGGACGTATGGGGTAGTCTTATATAATTTTCCATCAGGGGCCCGCGTAATGATTAGCGGTGCCCTCGGACGATCGGCTGACTGGACATATGTCTGAGCTTGGCAAGCTTGTACCGTCCTGGACCTCTTTGACTTAGCCCCTGCGGGCGCATAGTATGTAGAGTCCAAGTCTGGATCTTCGCCGTTCTCATTGGGCCGCATAGAATTTGGGCCGCATGAGATACGATCGAAGACATAAATTCTGCTGCTGTCTGGGCCGCATGGGGATGTCTGTCTGCGGTTGTGAGCTAGGGCCGGATGAGGCTGTCTGCCAGTCTTATGCGGCCTCCTTCTTAGCCGCATGGAACTTGCTTCGGTCCTGGAACGTCTGGTATCAAAGTGTTTTTCTTTACCAGAGTCTGGTGCTGAGTAGTTTCCACGTCGGGTAGGGAGGTCGCATGGACGTGGACTTCTTGGGTACGCGCATGGCTGTCACCAACAGGGCGAGCAGTTGGAAGCGCCCCCTCCGTAGTTAGGAGAGGTACGTCGGCCTTCGCTACCCATTGCCTGTGGGTCGCCTTGGGCTTGGCTAGCCTTAAGGAAGCACTGACGCTTTCTTCCGAGAGCATGTCCTCGAATGCTTGCTGGTCGAAGTGAACCACTAGCATCTTTTGCGTCGAACCGAGCTTGGACGCATCAGACTGTGTCACTGACTTCTCAACAGAGGAGAAGTTGGTCCCCAGCAGAGTTGCCATCGTGTTTGCCATTTAAATCAAAAGAAGAACTAAAAGAACTGGATTTGATTAACAAACTAAGAACAAGTATAGAGAAGTGCTAGAAGACAATCTAAGTACAAATATATTTACTAGGGGTGACGATGGAGGGTTAGGAGTGTAACAACTCTCTTTACTCTGTGGACGATCCGATGTAGAAGCTCTTCTCTCTTGCTCGAGTGTAGATCCGCAGATAGCCAGCCAGGTTCCATTGTATAGGGGTAGTACCCTGTTATTTATAGCTGTTCTATGGCCGCATGGATTCGGACCGCATGGATGTTGTGAGTTGCCACGTGTCTTCCCATAATAGCAAGGAGTTACAACTGTGCACAAGAATCTGGATTTCAGCTATCACGTGGACATTTATTGATTTGGAGGTTTTTACTCCGACACGGGACTTTGTGCATGTCATATTTTGACACGGACACGTAAATATGTGTTTGAATTTTCGTATTGTTCATAAATAATATATTAAACTTGCTCGTATCCTTCGAGGTACGTTTGGTTGTGTGGTGGACTCGTGTCACAAGCGTATCATAGATCTAGTGTGATACGGGTGCGATGCACTCCACGTATTTGTTGCATTTTATTTCTGAATCCAATATATATATATATATATATATATATATATATATATATATATATATATATATATATATATATATAATATATATATATATATATAATAGCTAATTGAATAAGTTATGTTATATATAACTTGTATGTTATATTATATGTATACGTGTATGTGATGCTATGTATATATATGTATTGTATACTATATATATATATATTGGTATAGTTGGTGTATATATATATATATATATATATATATATATAGTTGATATATATTGGTGTATATATGTATGTGTGTTGTTGTGTGTGTGTGTGTGTGTGTGTGTGTGTGTGTATGCATTAGAGGGGGGGATGAGACTCAGCAACGGCTTATAGAAGCAACTGCAGTAGCCGTAACATCTTGCAACAGCTTGCAACAACAGCATCAGCTTTCAGCAGAGGCAGCAGCGGGTTATAGAAGCAGCTGCAGTAGCCGCAGCAGCAACAACTTTTAGCAGCGGCAGCAGCGGCTTATAGAAGCACCAGCGGTGGCAGCAGAACTTTGCAACAGCAGCAGCCGCAGCTTCCAACAGTGGCAGCAGCAGCTTACAGCAACAGTAGCAGTAACAGTTAACAACAACAATAAGGTGAGTACATTTAGCTAGTATTAATGTTTAACAAGTAATAGTTAGCTAATATATATATATATATATATATATATATATATATATATATATATATATATATATATATATATATATATATATATATATATATATATATTAGTAAGGTTAGTTGGTATATGTAGTATATGTATCCTTGTATTGAATGTACATTAGATGGTAACTAGTATATCTAACAGTTAGAAATAGTTAGATTTGGGTAATAGTTAGTGATACACTTGTTATTATTAATGTTAGCTCTTAGTAGTAAGCTAGTTACTATGATTAGTTAACTAGTTATTTAACTATCTCATTATTAGTACCTAGTTTAGTTAGTAACTATATATATGTTAGTCATTAGATTGGGTAGCTACTATATATATTAGAATCACATTTACCTTGAGATACCATGGTAAATGCCAAGGTATTGAGGATACTCAAGGTATTGGATTTGAGTATCAAGATGGGGGTTTAGTAGTGCGATATCGAGTTGGTTCAAAACTAAGGTATCCATTTATTAATTGTAATTAGGATTAATATATTTAATATTGTTTGGATATGTATATATATATACTATTTCCTATTTTTTGTTTGTGTATCTTAAGATAAGGTATCTTAGTATCCTAGATTTGGCTTGTATGACTTAGTTTCATAGTTTTTGAACCCAACATCATTGAGATAGACTCATACAACCTAAAAATATGTAGTTTGACCAAGTTTGACCGGTTTGACTTAGAGTTGACCCAATTTGACTGTTTTGACTTAGAAATAGCTCTTTGACCTAGATGTTGACTAGTTTAACTTATTTTTATTCTGAAACCTTGTATTGATGTTATATTCCCTATCTAGATATTCGAGGCACCGTATCAGACATCTGTGAGACTATTCATAGGACTTCAAGCGAGTACATTCTCTGATAGTTTTTCATTTATGTATCCTCTATGTTCATTGTATTTAGTGTAGATATCCATAATTTTTTGACACGATGGTTACACGGATTGGTATATCCGGATCTCGTCATGAGATATTATTCCTTGGTATATGGTGTATCTTATGCAAGTCTTGTTTCATTGTTTATCTTGTACATGTACAAATACTGATTCTCGGGGAGAGTCGCTATCTTCCTGGAGAATCCCGTGCCATAGCGTACTATGGTTGAATCCACTATACCAGTCGGGGTTGGAGAGTATGTAGTATAGATATGTGATCATACCCTCCTTGTATCAAGTCTTGTTCATTGAATAGTATTAATCATACACCATACGTATGATTAGCCAGGCCATATATCTTGTATCAAGTTCCTAAGCCGATCACATGTTAAAGCTGGTACTCACTCACTTAGTCATTTGGTATTCTTGTTCATTGCCATATTGTTCATTCTTGTATTTATTTTCAGTATTTTCTTTATTATATATCTCTTGTATCTATTGTTGCATCTTGTATATTCATATCTATTTACTGTTACATAGTTTATATCATTGATTAGAACTGCTGTTAGAGATGTACTCTGCTCCTTTCCTGACTGGATATACTTTTCTCAGATGATACTGAGGAGTGGTACCCTATACATTACGGGCCTCAGGATATTGTGGGCTTAGAGTTAGAGACCCTGGCTCAGGAGGGACTCATCCCGACTAAGACAGATGACCCGGGACTTGTAGCTTCTTAGTATTCTTTTGTACTGGATTTATCTTCAGCTGATTGTTTAGTATTTCTTCAGGCTCATTGATTTATTATTTGACTCGTGAGTGTTTTGTGACTATTCTATTCTTTATCATATTCATCTTAGATCTGTGATTGAGTATATTGATATTATTGGTGGCTCATTATATTGTTAGATAGATTACCCAAACAGCGTTCTACCGCCGATTCTGTGGCGTAGGCTGGGCGTTGTTACCAACTTGCATCCCTACACCGGGTGCGGGTCATGACAGTGCTTTAAGTCATCTTATCTTCACCGTTGATCAAAATAACGGTCAAAATTAGATGACTTAAAGCCGATCCAACGGCTAGAAATGACGAGACTTTTGGGAGGCTTTATAAACAGGGCTCTTGATCCGGATCCATATATATGTATGTGTGTGTGTGTGTGTGTGTGTGTGTGTGTGTGTGTGTGTGCGTGTGACTATAGGTAATATACCAATCCAAGCGTGTAATGCATGATTGATATTACACAAGATTCGACAAGAAAGAATTTGAGTAAGACGTAGTCCACATGCCTACTTATAGAATTTTTTCTCATCCAATCTCACTATCTATCATGTACTAATCAAGTAGCAAGCATGTAAACATGTATCTCATGGAAAGTAATGGAATCAAGTGAACTGGTAATATTCATGAATATGAAAATCTATCTCTCGTGCACAAGTCTATACAAATTTGGGAATGAAAAGACAATATGAAGAAACATACAACATACTATAATATGAGTAACAATAACATAACTACAATACTTGCATGTCTTATTTGGGTGAATACAGAATAATGACTCATCTGCAATGTTCTTGACACTCCTACAAGCTATCCCCACAATCATAATCAATCATATACACCAATCCCACGAATACAATTAGAAACCATATTAGACAATAAAATTACCAAAAAGTCCATATGAGAACTAGTTTGTTAGTTGACCTATGTTTTAGGGTTTCTATAGTACTTCTTATAGTTTCTCATTAATTCTACTAGAAGTCGTACACGTGCGTTGCGCGTGTATTTTGTGTGTGTATTTTGTCTCCCTTTTAAAATATATACTTACATGACAAACCTATTTTAAAATAATATAAAATATTTTAAAGTAAATTTATTTTTGAAATGGTGAATATTTATTGTAGGTGGAAGTGTGTAGTTATTAGTCGTTAGTAATTATATTAGTAGAAAGGTGTATAATTTACATGTTTGCCCCTAGTTAATTTAAACATATTTTGATATGTGGAGAAGGGTATTTTTGGAATATGAAAGTTCCACGGTGAAGCTTAGTAAGTGTGAGACTCGTCTCACTGATCTAGTATACGTACCCGATATACGCGTATTATACATGTATAGCTTGTTTATTGTTTAATTGCTTACATCATGCTTTATGCTATTCATGCATTATTTAGGTTATTTTTGTAAGTTTCTCTTAGTTGCATGCTTTGGACCGTTGGTCCCTTGACTTTCTTGGTGGGTAGCTGTGATGAACCCGGGTGAGAGGCATGGATTATTATTCAATGGCCTACAATCAATCCCTTGTCTATATAAGCAATCGCATTCTCTTTCCTTTCATTTCTCTTTCTTTGGTCCACTTTTCTTTCCTTTCATTTCTCTTTATTTCTTCATTTCTTCCCCAGCAGAGAGCAGCAGCTGAGCTTGGCCTTAGTCGTGGGTGGCCTTAGTAGTGTTGGTATTATGTTAGAACTTGATCGTAGGCAAGTACATCTTGCCAACCGAAGGAACAACCTTGGATCTTGCTTTGAGTCTTAGTATAACTTATTTTAATTATTTGATCAATTTTATTTTGGAGTAACACTTAGAACTCGTATCATTGATGATTTTTATTTTTCTTGAATTATATTGCTCATGGAGCCCGAGAATAGCAAGCCGGAGAATGCAAAGTTGGCCTGAGAATGCATACAAAAAGTACTTAGAAAACCCTTGTCACATAAGCGAAGTTCCAATTATCACACTTATGTGTGTTTCACAAATTTCTTACAAAGTGCGCCAAGATATGTTGAGTACTCTGGGCGCACTTCTCTATTCCTACGTACGTTTTGTACTATGACAATTCATTCATAAGTACGCCAATCCTACTTGGCACACTTTTGAATGGGTCTGCAAGTCGTCAAGAATGTACGTCACTGGTTAAATAGCCAAGTTGGCGCACTTTGCAGATATTGTAGAGTTGGTGCACTTTGGTGAACTTTCCTTACCGACGCACTTTGTCGCTTTTGGAGAATGGCACACTTTGATGTGTTGGCGCACTATGTGGCATTCTTCAGAGACGGCGCACTTTATATCCCTTCGTAATTACTTAATGACTAAGCAATAACTTCTAACCATTCTCAAAAGTTGTGTTCTCGACTGCAGGATTGTCTCAACTGTTGTGCCATGCCTTGGAACTTGTATTTTATTTTTTAGTAGATCTTATTGCGTTTGTTTGTGCGCCAACCTCACTACTGGCATACTTGGTAAAATAGCACCAAGTTCATAGCTTGGGTACTTTCATTTGTGTGCCAATGATAGATTTATGTGCCAAGTTTCTGGCTCACGCACTTCTATCATTGTGAGCCAAGGTCATAGAAGTGCGCTTTAATATAATTTGTGCGCCATCTTTGCTCGGAGCACTTTTGTATCAAAGTGCGCCAGAACTGTCCGGATTAATAATTTGTGCGCCAAATCTGTTTTTAGCCATTTGTGGGCCAATACTCTTTTTGGCCATTTGTGCGCTAATAGTAGTTTTTGGGCTATTGTGTGCGGATGTTATTTTCTTGTCTGATTTTATGCGTCAACCATGAATTGATGATTTATGCACCTTGATGATTCTCTGGTTCTCTTTTATCCCATTATTTTAGTTAATCCTGGTTATTTCCAGAATATGACATTCTTGATATTGATCTTGATTTCCTGACATGATCTAGTAATTGTACACTATAAATAATCCTGATATTGTACTGATAATCCTGATATTGAACTGAATCTTGATACTATACTGATAATCCTGATATTGTACTGATAATCCTGATACTCATGATCCTGATAACCCTGATAGTGGCTCCACGTAGCGTACCATCCTGATACTGTACTGATAATCCTGATAGTGGCTCGACGTAGCACACTCCAGACTCGAGAATTCTTGTACTGTCCTGATCAAGGCTATTAGTAGCACCTGTATTGCATGTCCCGTAATCCCGTGGTTGATTTTGATTATACTCGTCAAGTTATTGTCATGTCTTGCAACATGTCTAAGACAGATTCCTGAGCACCACGGTCGAAAATCTTTGATAATTTTCTAGGCTAATAACTAGAATAATAATCTAGAAAGCATATAGAGAGATTTTTTGGCTATATGCAATCTCGGTATCCCAATGATACATGATGGATTTGGAGCTCTCCGTCGTGAGGGGCACACTTCCAGCACACCGATGAGTGTTGCACTACTAGAAAAGATAAGAAATAATTATACCTGATAAATCTAGACTATGTACCTGTTCGTCTGGATAATCCGGATAGTCTGCAGGGCATGTGGCTGTAAGAAATCTCAAACTACATGTGTTAGTAACTAGGACTGTGATAACCCTACTTAGCTAATGATAGCAAGCCGTAGGGCATGATTGGCCATGATCGCTTGATTTTCAGTCTAGTCTAGTCCCATCCTGATTTATTTTAACAACTGATCCAAAAATGGTAACCGGAGCACTAATTCCAGATGCCCTTGTTTAATTACTCCTGGACTGCTTTACTATTATTTTATCCATTTTACTTATTTAACTGTCGCTTTACATGCTATTCTTATTGATTTGTCTACATGCTGGGTTTTAGTTCCTGAGTTTTGCTTTCTTATGGTACTTGTTATTTGGGGTCTGACCCCATTGATTTTGTATGGCCAGATTTTGGAGCAGTACCGCAGGATCTTCCGTACTTACCGCCTCAAGATGGTGAACATGAGGAGCACCCGGGGCCATGAGTGGGTTTCTTTTTCCTCACCCACTTGACCTTGTGTAATTATTCTTTTGAGGCGTTTAGCCACCGAGCACTTGTTTAGCTCGTATTTTGGGACTTGACATTCTAGCCTGCGGGCCTACATGTAAAGCATATTCTAAACTATAGCTAGAGTTGATCATGTAACAAACTATAGCTAGAACTGATCATGTAACACTGTACTCTGTTAGTTCTTCATTTTGGTAACTAGCTTCATGATCATCTGGGTATGTATAGTTTGGGTCGTCTTACTATTATATGTTGGTGATCATACATTTTGTAAACTTGATGCTTGCTTGAATTGAGACACCTAGAATTCTTGACCCAGGATTGCCTGATGGATTATAGAGTAAACCCTCATTTGTCTAGACAGCCGTGATTGTATCTCGGAGTATAGAGTACTCTGGTATACGTAGCTGGCTTTGTCTGCCTCCGCTCTCCAGTATTTTGGTTTTAGGACGTGACAGTAAGTTTTTATATTATATATAAGATAAGATAGTAGTCCTAAAATATCATATAAAACCTAAATATACCTACAATTAAGGTATACGACCATTGGCACACAAATCAAGGCAAGAAATAAGTTAAAAAATCTATCTTAAAACCAAAATTTACTAGCAAAAATCAAAGGTCTCAACGACATGATCGCGATGGTATGCTTGGAATTACTGTTAGAATTTGTATGAAAGAGATACGATAGTTTAAAGCAAAATTTCAAACACACGTTACGACGGTCAAAATTAGTGTAATATAAAAAATTGACCTAAAAATCCTTGAATTAAATTCAGGAGATTTTTCATAGAAAAGTAAGGTCTCTCTACTTTCTGTAATTTTTACGGATTGTTAATAACATTTCTAGATTAAAAATAACAAATTTCTAGAAGAAACTGCATATAGATTGACATCGCAACGAATTAACATTATTAAATAAAATACTAATTAACATCCTAAAATTAATTTAAAATATAAATTAAATATTAGACATATTGAAATTAAATCCTATACATCTTTACCTTGAATGAACCTCGGAAAGAAGGTGAAAACTAGTCTAGAAGTTGGTCTCATGCTGTTGGAATTTTCAGCAGAAAAGAAACTAAAGAAATTAGGGTTTTCAGTTTTTCAGAATACTTAGATTGAGCAGACTATATAGTTAGTCGGCTCAATCCTAGTTCAACTCGGCTCCAATCTAATAGCTGGAAGACATCCTCTCTCCATCCAAAGGCCCACAACATGCCACATGGACAAGGGCGCAGCTGAGTGGGTCGGGCACGACTTGACTTGCCGCTCGACCAGGGACCCGCTAGGACCCCTTACACTGCCACGTGGGCCCCGCTAACGCCATCGGTGCGGCTGACACGTGGGCCAGCTCTGCTAGGTGGTTTTGGAGTGGGTTTTACTCTTTTTTTTCTTTTATGTTTTGGTTTTTCTTTTTAGTTTTTAGTTAATAAATTCAAAAAAATACATTTTTCAAAAAAAAAATATTAGGCTATAATATGAGCTAGAAATGTAACATATTTTTCTAGACAATTTCTTAAAGCTATAAGTAATTATTAGTTTAATTGTTTAGTAATTAGTTTAATGCTTGCTTATTCTTACTGAAATAAATAGTTATGAACTTCATAAAAATATGAAAAAAATCTAGGATATAAATTAATTCTAAATGAACATTTCCTAGATTTTTGTGCCAAATTATTCTCATGGCTACTTATAGAAAATTCTAAAGTTCATCTAAACTATCACTTTTATTTGTGGGACAACTTATAATGGTTCTAAATTGATCCCACAAGTTCTAGGTCATCTATAATTCATCCATAATCATCATTGTAATCTATTATAATTTATTATATAGTTTTATAGTTAATTAGTTTAATATTGGCTTGCAATTGCTTAGTTCAAGACATAGGAATGACCCCAAAACATAATCAAACACCATTCTTTATAATTAACTAATATCTTGATTAGAATTTTTTGATAGCGAATGCTACATATGGTGTGTGGGGTATGCTCACCGAGAGGTGCCCTTAGGGGACTCATGTGAAGTAAGAAAATCCATAAGAAAAAGGATTATCAAAGTCATAAAATTAGTTGAGTACAAAGCATCTAAATATCAGTTGTCGTACAAAGCATCTAAATATCAGTCATCGTATCTAGTCCCTATAAGCTCATCACAAGCAATGTATATCTAAAATATTCATCGTTTAACCAATCGACATATTAAATGATGAATGAATTGTCTAAAGTATCTAAGCAATCTTCGAATTTTGTCCCCAGAAGCACACCTATCCCAAGCACTATTTTGAACAAATTTGTCATTTAATTCATCAAATTCATTCGTCTTAGAGAACTTTACTCATGGCTTCCCTTGTGGTGATTGGATATACCACGAACCAAAAGTTCATAAGAAAGAGGGTGGAGGTGCAAAGCACTAAGATATTATTGTATCATGTCCCAATATAACTATGAAACATACAAAGTTACCACTTCAAACTTTGAGGCTTATAGAAGTCAAAAAATTATTTAAGTTCATGCAGTCATTATATATCACTCCCAAACTCAATTCTTTGCAAGCACTACTTATCCTGAAAAATTCATCTAATTCGTCGAACTCATACCTCTCAAAAATAGGGTGTAAAGTCACCCAGAGGTGCCGGGAGAGGTTAGACACACCAAAATGCCAAAAAATAGTCTATAAGAAAGAGGAGGGGAGGGGAGGAACCTTATCACACCCTCCAAAAAATGAAAATGAAAACAAATACGCCCCCCACCCCCTATATAAACTTCTCCCTTTAATCTAATCCCCATCACAACACATCTAACCCAATATTTCCTTGAAGAGAGAGACCTCGCTAGGGGCTACCCATGGAAAAGTTCTACGCACCTTTGAGTAAACATGCAACGTTTGTAGTTTAACTTAAACATGGTATTGAATTCAAAAGTTAAGTTTGAAAACATCTAAGCCGTCATTGTATCTAGGCCTAGACACAATACTAGTTCGTCGCAATCAAATACATATCTAGTCTTTATACGAAATTTCACGAAAATATATTATATTTCAATTCGTCAAACCCAATAATAGTTGCATGAATAGGGGGAGGGACAAATTCTCTCCTATAAAAATCCTTAGAGAGAACTATAAAAAATCTTCATTGTTGAGATTAATGCAACTGGATGGCATTGCCTTGTCCAAAATATCAAAATTGCATCTAAAACGCTCTTACCATGATTTGATCAAATTTTGATCACCCATTATAAATCTAAGGATAATAAGCTTAGAGTACTCTCCTCTACTTCCCCGTAGAAGAAGCAATCCTAAATTCAGGGGTATGACTCACCATGAAGTAAAAGAATTCATAAGAAAAAAAAGGGTCACTATGTTAACAAATTAATTGAGTCTAAATAATCCATGCAATCTTTGTATCTAGGTCCCAAATGCATAACTCGATTCTTCTTAAGTACTATGTATTCAAGGTGCATCATTTGTGGTCAGATAAAATTTTATGATATTACACTAAATTTAGAATCGTCGAACCTTATAGTCATATGGTGGATGTCGCCGCTCACAAGTATTACATATCTCAACAAATATGTCAAAAGAGGAGGTAACCTAACCCAGAGGTGTCCTCTAAGGGAGGTTGGACACACCGAAAAGGAAAAAAAAGGTCCATTAGAAAGAAAATGGTGGGGAGGGGAGGTGTCTTATCACACCATCCAAAGATAGGAAAGGAATATCCCCTATTAAACTTTTCTCCTTAATTTAATCCCCTATACCAACCCCTTTAAAATATCGTCCAAATCCTAATCAACCACCCCTAATTAGTCCCTTAGAAATACAAACTTTCTCCTTCAAACTCTCTTTACTCTTTATGTCAACTGTCGCCGGAATCATAGACTCAGATACTCTCCTCTACTCTCCGCAGAGGAAGAACCCTAAATCCAGGGGTATGACTCGCCATGAAGTAAAAGGATCCATAAAAAAAGGGGTCACTATGTCAAGAAATTAATTGAGTCTAAATAATCCAAGAAATCATCGTATCTAGGTCCCAGATGCATAGCTCGGTTCTTCGCAAGTACTATGTATTCTAGGTGCATTTGTTGTAAGATAAAATTTTATGATATTGCACTAAATTTAGAATTGCCAAACTTTATAATTTTATGATGGATATCATCGCTCACAAGAACTACGTATCTCAACAAATTCGTCTAAAGACGAGGTAACCTCACCCAGAGGTGTCCCCTAGGGGAGGTTGGACATAAGAAAAAAAAAGGGATCACTATGTCAACAAATTAATTGAGTTTAAATAATCTAAGCGATCGTCGTATCTAGGTCCTGAATGCATAACTCGTCTCTTCACAAGTACTATGTGTTCTACGTGCATGTATCCCCAGGTAAAATTTTATGATATTGCACTAAATTTAGAATCGTCAAACCTTATAGCCGTATGGTGGATGTCATCGCTTACAAGCACCGTGTATCTCAACAAATTCGTCTAAAGAGGAGGTAACATCATCCAGAGGTGTCCCCTAGAGGAGGTTGGACACACCAAAAAGATTAAAAAAAAAAGTCCATAAGAAAGCAAAAGAGTGGGGGAGAGGAGGGGAGGTGACTTATCACACCCTCCAAAGATAGGAAAGGGATATCCCCCCATTAAACATTCCTCCTTAATTTAATCATCCCCTCCAACCCCTTTAAAATACCCTCCAAATCCTAATCAACCTCCCCTCGTTAGTCCCTTAAAAATCCAAACTCTCTCTCTCTCAAACTCTCTCTCTCTCTGCTCTTTATGTCCACCGCCGCCGGGAACGGCTCCGCCGCCGCCGCCTCCGCCGCCGGCGGTCTCCGTCCGGCGAGGCTCCCGCGGTGGACGCGGCAGGAGATTCTGGTGCTGATCGAGGGGAAGCGGGCGGTGGAGGTGCGGGGGAAAGGGCGGTCGGCGGCGGCGTCGGCAGGGGGGAGCGCGTCGGTGGCGGTGGTGGAGCCGAAGTGGGCGGCGGTGTCGGCGCACTGCCGGCGGCGGGGGGTGGAGCGGGGGCCGGTGCAGTGC
Organism: Iris macrosiphon; assembly: GCA_036927795.1. Taxonomy (NCBI): domain Eukaryota; kingdom Viridiplantae; phylum Streptophyta; class Magnoliopsida; order Asparagales; family Iridaceae; genus Iris; species Iris macrosiphon. Next base: position 130,293,149 of record JAYESA010000001.1, on the reverse strand, counting down.
AGGAAGAGGTGGAGCAACCTCGCCGGAGACTTCAAGAAGATCAAGGAGTGGGAGGAGAGGAGGAGGGGGGAGGCGGAGGGCGGGAAGGAGTCGTTCTGGGAGATGAGGAACGACGCCAGGAGGGAGAGTAGGCTGCCAGGGTTCTTCGACCGCGAGGTGTTCGAGGTCCTGGACGGCGGGGCGGTCCCCGCCGCGACGATCGCGGTGGCGGCCGCGGCGGCGGAGGAGGAGGTGAAGGTGGAGGTGGAGGAGGAGGAGGAAGAGGAGGAGGAGGCTGTGTTTGACAGCGGGAGGACCGCGGCGGAGGACGGGCTGTTCTCGGACGAGGAGGACAAGGAGACCGAGGAGGAGGAGGAGGAGAAGGCTGAGGGGGCGGCTATGGAGGAGGAGGAGCCGGCGGTGGCGGTCACGCCGATATCAGGTAGTTAGACTCACTCGACTCACAGACACTATACTGACATGGCGACACGGCACATGGTTAGGCGTGTCCTATATGTAATTTTGAGTTTCCATGCGTATCTGATACGTGTCCGACACGAGACACAAGGATATGGTCAAATTTTTTTGGGAAAGTCCCTCCTTTCTAGTTTCTGGGTTTCATGGCCAATCCATCTCATTTTTAGAGGGTTGACCTCGGGTTATATAATCTTCTTAATTCTTTAGTGGACTGTATTATCACTCTCTCTCAGGAGAAAATTTTATATTTTCAGAAATAAAATTTTTGGTAATTAAATTTCTTGAAAATTATAGTCAGTGAACATATAAATATTTCTGGAAAAAAAAACAATAAAAAAATTCCAGAAAAAACAAAAAATAAGAAAAAAAATTTAAAAAAACAAAAAATCATTCTTAGAATGAAATGAATAAAAAAACTGAAAAAAAAAAATCATTATTAAAAACATGAAAAAGATTAAAAAAACTGAAAAAGAAAATTTTAAAAAAAGATAAAAAAACTGAAAAAACAAAAAAATCTAAAAAAAAAATGAAAAAGAACAAAAAACTGGAAAAATAATCATTCTTAAAAACATGAAAAAACTGGAAAAACAAATATGAAAAAAAAGAAATATATATATATATATACCCATCTATTTCCAAATGATAGGATTCCATGTTTTGTGGGTAAATTATTTATCCGGATATTCATAATTTTCAGAAATAATTTTTTATAACCTAAACAAACATGAGAATAGTTTTTCCACTCAAAATGTTTCAGGGAATAAAAAAAATACCGTGTACCAAATGCCCCCTAATTCTCATTGTGACGTGAGAATGCTTGGATGATAAATACGTCGGTGACACGGCCGGTCCCGAGTTCATGCGGGCCAGACGAACTTTCAAATTGGACCCCCATATATAATATAAAAAATAATTTAAAATTAAAATTATTCTTATCACCAATATTTGAACTAAAACCTCTAGAGCGCAAGACTAATATGTTAACCACTACATCACAATTATTTTATGTTAACTACTACACCACAATTATTTTATGTTAACTACTACATCACAATTATTTTTTTATAACAAACAACTTACATCTTAATTTTGGGGCAATATAGGGCCGGAGTAGTTGCACTTGCTCAGGGCCGGTCCTGGTCGGTTATGATGATGATGAGTTTAAACCATTATACTATTTTTTGGTTGCAGAGAAGAAGTATGAAGCCTTCCACCAGGAGTTCCCAGACTCAGGTAGCAGTTGTGATGCTTATGTTTTTATCTAATTTATTTCTTGCTTTTTATGCGAAATAGGTTCGTCTTTGCACTGACAAATTTGTTTCATGAAATTTAAATAGAAGAAATTTATTGCTCGATACTGTTCACAGCCAACTTTATTTTTACTGGTTCTCAACCTTTGATTCCTTAGCTAGGAACGACAACAACAGTTGGTGATAGTTATGGAAAGCTAAAGTTTGGGTTTGATTTTTATGCCTCTTTTGGTGAAGAATTCGGAAGTTGTCAAGAGTCTTATAATGAATGGATTGTGAGCATTTATGTTATATAAGATCTAATAAAAACTTAATCTGCGACAATTCCATGGCAGTTTTATGTTCTGTAGAAATTATATCAGTGACACACTAGAAGATGGGAGTGAAATTAAAGTTTGGTGTGTGACAAGAGGACTTAAATTTCTATTAGGTTCATTTTTCAGTAAGTGCCAATTTAAAGTGCCATTCTTTCTTCTTCTTTTTCCGGAGTACACATTTTTTATGAGCATGCCATGATGACCTTGTTGAAATTAGTTGATTCATTTTATTGATTGTCTCATTGGCATTATATAGCCTTACAGTCATTAATACAATGATCTCAATCATTATGACAATAATCTCATAATGGAATATCCTGTGACATATTCTGGCATTCCAAATATGTCCTCAGGATATTCCCATGTGCTTATACTATACTTAAATATGACACCCAACATACCATATCAACACTCCCCCTCAAGATGGGTGAAAGATATTCACTAAGCCCATCTTGTCACATCCTCTAATCATGCTCACTGAGGCGAGTCCCTTGGTTAGTCCATCTGCTACTTGATCCCTGGTTGGAACATGGCCAAGCTCCAGTAATCCACTATCCAACTTCTCTTTGATGAAGAATCTATCAATCTCGATGTGTTTGGTCCTGTCATGCTGTACTGGATTGTTGGCGATACTAATAGCTGACTGATTGTCACACCACAGCTTCATCTTGGCTCCTTGATCCAGCTTCAGCTCCACCAGCATATTCTTCAACCATAGCAGCTCTGCAACTCTCAAGGCCATAGCTCTGTACTCTGCTTCAGCTGTCGATTTGGCCACCACAGACTGCTTCTTACTCCTCCAGGAGACCAAGTTACCTCCTACAAATATGCAATATCCCGAGGTAGACCTCCTGTCATCAGCACAACTAGTCCAGTCAAAATCACAGTAGCTCTCGATGCTCACGTGATTGTTCTTCCTGAATATTAGTCCCTTCCCGGGAGCACCTTTCAAGTACCTCAGAATCTGGTACACTGCATCCATATGACCCTTCCGTGGGTCATGCATGTAGCGGCTCACCACACTTACTGCAAAGCAGATATCAGGACGTGTGTGGCTCAAATAGATCAACTTGTCTACCAGTCTCTGGTATCTGTCCCGATCAACTGGTTCTCCAGCCTCAGCATCAATCTTGAACCTCTGATCTATTGGTGTCGCTGCAGGTTTGTACCCCAACATCCCAGTTTCTGTGAGAAGGTCCAGTGCATACTTCCTTTGAGAGAGAACAATCCCCTCTGCTTCTCGAGCAATCTCAATCGCAAGGAAGTATCGAAGAAGGCCGAGATCCTTCACCTCGAATTCCTTGCCAAGCTTTCCTTTGAGTTGGGCGATCTCCTGCTCATCATCTCCTGTGATAATCATATCGTCCACATACACCGCAAGCATGGTGATGTGGCCTCCACTCCGACGGAAGAACACAGTATGATCAGCATTGATCTGCTGATATCCCATCCCTATCATCGCCCTTCTGAATCTGTCAAACCACGCTCGAGGAGACTGTTTCAGTCCATAGAGGGACTACTTCAACCTGCAGACCTTGCCTACTGTCTGATTGGTGCCAAATCCTGGTGGTATCTCCATGTACACCTCCTCCACTAGATCTCCGTGAAGAAACGCATTCTTCACATCCAGTTGGTGTAACTTCCATCCACCATTCGCTGCCAGAGAAATCAGAGTCCTGACAGTGCTCATCTTTGCAACTGGTGCAAAGGTCTCGTCATAGTCGATGTCGTACGTCTGACTGTATCCTTTGGCTACTAGTCGAGCTTTGTAGCGCTCAACATGTCCATCTGGGTTCTGCTTCACGGTAAAAACCCACTTGCATGCAACTGCTCTCTTCCCCTCTGGCAGTCTCACAAGCTCCCAAGTGTGGTTCTTCTCCAGAGCTCCCAACTCCTCGTGCATTGCCGCTTTCCACTTTGGATCGTTCTTGGCAACCTGCCAATTGTTAGGTACAGTAATACTATCCAAAGATGCTATAAATGCTCCATGAGAAGAAGGGATATGGTCATAAGAAACAAACTGAGCAATATCCCAACCATATCTGTTTGGAGGATTTCCTGCATTGCTGCGAGTGGTCCTCCGTACAGATAGTGGTGTGGGAGGAGTAGAAGTAGGAAGAATGATATCTTGTGAAGGAGGGGGTATCACCTGAAGGGGGGTTGGTGTCGGTGCTTCAGGAGTTGGGACGAACGCAGGCAAGGGACTTGGCACTGGCACTGTCGGTACTGGTCCTGCAGTTTGCTTCTCTCTCCTGCTGTAGGTAAGTAACTCTCCCTGAGCCGTAGGCCTAACACCTTTACCTTCTTTTCCCTTCTCCGTGCCTCCATGCCAAACTTCAAAATCGGTTACCACCAAGTTCTCCATCTCCCCCTCTCGCCTAATACTGGCAGTATTAGGCGTGTTGTGTGAAGTTCCGTCCTGGTGGTAGTATGGTTCATGCTCCCGAAAGTGGACATCCATACTGACAAACTTCTTCTTCTCTATTGGACTTCGGCACACATACCCCTTCTGGGTCGCCGAGTAGCCTACGAAGATGCATTTGACCGCTCTAGGGTCAAGTTTTCCAACTGATGGCTTGTTGTCCTTCACAAAACACACACACCCAAACACCTTCAGTGGGAGTATCCCACTATTATTGCCTTGCAATACCTCACATGGGGACTTCCATCCGAGGACCTTCGAGGCCATCCTGTTGATGAGTTGAGCTGCTGTCAACACTGCATGCCCCCACAGACTCTGTGGGACATTCATGTCGATCATCATACTTCTTGCGACCTCCAGAAGGTGTCTGTTTTTCCTTTCTGCAACTCCATTTTGTGCTGGTGTGTATGCACAGGTGGTCTGATGCTGTATTCCGTGTGCTGACAAGTATTCTGCAAGCGTCCTGTTGGTATACTCCGTTCCATTGTCAGACCTCAGTACCTTCACAACTGCTTTGTACTGAGTCTGGACATGCTTATGGAAATTCCGAAAACAAGCAGGTACATCATTCTTATTTTTCATCAAATATAACCGGTAACACGAGAGGTACACTCAATGAAAGAAACAAAGTACTTATAACCATTCATAATGTTAGTAGCACATGGACCCCAGACATCAGAATGTACTACCTCAAAAGCAAAAGTGCTCCTACGATCCGTGCCAACATATGAGCTCCTAGTAAGTTTTCCTAACTCGCACGCATCACATACTAATTTCTCTTTATTTGTTTTTGCATAAATCTCTGGATACAACTTACTTAGAGTATCAAAGGAAGAATGTCCCATCCTCCGATAATGGAGTATCAAGGTATCCTCAGTCCTCTGTTGCAGTCCTTCCATGCCAGCCTTCTCTGCCATAGATACCAATGCTGAGTCCAGTCCTTCTCGATCTAGGTACCACAGTCCCTCATGCCAAGTACCAGTCCCAAGTCTTCGTCCTGTCCCTTTCTCCTGGAAGGTCACCTTAGGAATATCAAAAGAAACAATGCATTTAAGTTGGAGGATTATAGAAATAATGGACAAGAGACTGACTGGAAAGGATGGAGCATGTAAAACATTGGATAATCTTACTGAACCTGTACAATTAACAGTACCCTTACCGACCACTGGCTGGAAAGTGCCATCAGCTGTCTAAATGCTATCTGCTGATGCTAGGTGAGTGTAGGAAGAAAACTCACTAGCATTCCCCGTCACGTGCCGAGATGCTCCCGAGTCGATAATCCAGTCTGATGATTTAAGGGAAGAGATAGACGCAAGGGCAAGTGATTCGTCAGTACCTTCTGATGGATGGGTATACATGACAGCGTTGCCCCTAACAAAGAATGAGGTGGATGCCTCCTCTGTTCTACTCCTCATGTCTCCCAGTGCCTGGTCCTCCACAGTAAAGGTGCCATCAGCTTCTCCGTTCCCTTCTGATATCAGGAGGTTCGCCCGATAACCTCCTCGGCCGCCTCATCTACCCCCTCGACCACGACCACGTCCTCCATTATATCCTCGTCCGCCGAACGGTCCTCGTCCACCACCTGAATCTCCCTCCCTAGGTGGTTTGGTACAAGCATACCGATGGTGACCCATCTCCCCACAGTTGTAGCACTGCCGGTTATGCTGCCAGGGCTCTCCCTTAGATCCTGTGTTACCTGAGCTGGTGATCGCTAGTGCTGACTTTGCTTCGGGGGGACCACCTGTCCCGGCTTGCAGCCTGATGCGTGTCTCCTCCTGGATCATGGCTGAGATAGCCTCCTCAAGGCTAGGGATCTTTGGTTGGGCTAGAAGTAGGGCCGTCCTCTGTGCGAAAGCTGCAGTCAGCCCTTTGAGGAACTTCATCGTCCTCTCCTGCAGACACACCCGTCTCTCCTTACACTTAGGGTCCCCGCAGCTCGCCCGATCTGAGGAGTGATCATAATCCAACCACAGACGCTCCAACTCCGTGGCATACTCCTGCACCGTTCTCTCTCCCTGTACGGTGTCATCAATCTCCCCCTTTATCTGGAAGACCCGTAAGTTGTTCCCCACACCATCATAGGTCCTTCTCAACTTCTCCCACACATCTTTCACCATCTCAATATCGTCTACTGTGGCGGCAATAGACTGGACTAAGGAGTTGAGAAGCCAGATGTAGATCACCATGTGAGTGGACTTCCACTTATCGCGTCCTGTTGAGCCCTCGTCCGGCTCTGTCGTCTCGCCCGTCAAGAACCCCTCCATGTTTTTTCCTGCGAGGGTTCTTCTCACCCGCCGTGACCAACTCAGATAGGTGGCTGGTCCATCTAATTTCATATCGATGGAGGGAAGATTCAACTCCGGCGACGTTCGTGTCGTGTTCTCACCAGCCGACATCGTCAACAACTTCATCAACGTCGCCACCTCTGCAGAATCTAGCTTCTTGATGATCTCCTCCATCGATGCGTCGTCTATCCAATCACGTCACGTCCGCTCCACGACTCACGCTCGTCCTCGTCGTCCGCTCCCAGATCCGAACATGTCTCCCCTTTTTTCAGATATAGGCATCCCTATTAGGCGCTGTCTCGTGCTGGTGCGGAGGAGACGGCAGCACGCATGTCACAGCCGCCGTCGCAGCAGCAGCAGCAGCAGTAGTAGCCGCAGCAGTAGCGGGACGGGACAGCAACAGCGAAGGGCGGCCTGCGAAGGACGGAGAAGGGAAGAAGGGGGGGCGTGGAAGAGTTCGGTGGAGGAGATCTAGGAAATCCTCCTGTGGGTTTGTGGAAGCTTGGTGACGGCTAGGGTTTGTGGAAACTTGGCTCTGATACCATGTTGAAATTAGTTGATTCATTTTATTGATTGTCTCATTGGCATTATATAGCCTTACAGTCATTAATACAATGATCTCAATCATTATGACAATAATCTCATAATGGAATATCCTGTGACATATTCTGGCATCCCAAATATGTCCTCAGGATATTCTCATGGGCTTATACTATACTTAAATATGACACCCAACATACCATATCAACAGACCTTTTAAATTGACAGTTGTTTAAATTGCTACTTGATGCTGTTATTTCCGCAGAATGAATATTTCTTGAGATGATGAGCTAGTATGAAGTTTGATTTTTTAACTGGACTAGTTCACCATTCAACTTTGCATGACTTAATGATATATTTTCACCTTTGAAACACTTAATTTCCATACTCGATGTAGCAATGAGAATATGAATATATTATTCAGAAGGACGACATGATAAGGAGAGAGATGTCTAGCATGCTGCGAATTAAGCAATTTCTTGAGACCTTTCAAAATAATCAATCAGAACAACAATATAGCTTTATTGACACTTTAAATTGCTTTACTGTTGGTGATAATTTACTTGGCTAACAATTGATGATAATTATTAAAAGATTTTTTTATGCAATTAGATTGTCATATTGTGAAGATATCAGAAACTAAGAATTCAAATGACTGAACTGGGAACAAGATGAGCTAATGAAAATTTAATCCGTTGACACTTTCAAGGTCCAACAACAATAGGCGATAGGTATTGGAAGTTAAATATGTTTAAATTCTAACAGAAAGGTGAAACTTGAACTCGATGAAGTGAACTTCGGTGTGAGAATAGACGGACATAAAATTCTATTAGGTTCACTTTTTCACTAAATTCCAACTTGAATTTAAATGATTTATTTGGATAAACCCTTTCTATAGGTACAGGAGTAACATTTTGAAATTAAGAATTGTTGAAATCGCCCTTCATATCAATATCCTAACTTAAACAGGATGAACTGTAATTCTTGATAAGAATAATAAATGATTATTACTTTGTACTGTTCCTGTCACCTATAACTGTGTGGACGTCCTAATTTGCTCAGTTGCAACATGCCATATGATGATACTATAATACTACCCTTGAAATGATTAGCTTTCATTCCTGTGGTAGGCGTGATAATATGAGTCTGAAATGATGACACAAAATTATTACTGTCAGGATGATAAGTGATAGGTTTGGACATGGTGGGGAGTAACCAATTTCTTGAGACCTTCCAACTTTAACATTATAAACAACAAAGTTTATTCCAAATCTTTGGAGTTGCCTACATGAATTTTTCCATCCCATTCATCTTTGATAAAGGCCATCTCCTCAGAAAAATTAGCAACTGCCACATTGGTTTCTGTTTCCTGCCTCAGTTTTGTTCTTGTCCGACCCTACGCCTAGCATCTTATGACAGGTTAGAGCATAGGTCACTTCTTTGTCTAACAAATGGAGTTACTGCTCAGGCATATTTCCTCTTATTCATATAGAAGATACTCGACCATCTCGAACTATTCACCTCGACAGTCATATCTGTCATCTCAAATTTCCTACCAAAGCACCAATTTCTTATCATATCTTGAAGTTTATGCAACTACCATTTCAAAACTCTCGTCTCACCTTTTCTCATCTCATGAACATGTTTCTTCAATGCCTGAGTGTTTACCAGAAAACATTAGCTCAATAATCTTTACAATTTTCTTTCAGGTTAAGGTATTCAAGTTCCCATAGCACTAAAGGCATGATACATTGCAAATTTTGATTGTAGAAAAAAGTGTCACAAGTGGCGTATTAAAAGTATCACACATTACGTACTAAAGTTGGAGGGATTATACAAGGAATGGAAGTTATATTATTGGAATTTATAGGTTAAAATCCAGAAAGAGAAATAGCTGATAGTTGTGCCTCATTGCATGTAGATTATTTTAAAAATTGCGACTGACAAGGCCGGTTCGAAGTTATTGTCTTCTGTGTTATATTCTTGTTGTGCAAAATGAATTCAATTTGAATATATATATATATATATATATATATATATATATATATATATATATATATATATATATAACTTTTGGATTCTAATCTGAATAATTTGTCATTCTTACAAATAATTAAATTTGAGGAAAAGAACTGGCTTCACTATAAGTCAGTTAAATAACTTAAATTAGTGCAACATTGTGTCGAAAGGCTTCCCTGTGAACATAGTTGCAGATGCTTTTCCGGAAACTTTATATTAATTGATGACAATTTCATTCCCATTCGAACTTGTAAGAACCACATAAGTGTTTATTCCTTTATATAGAACTGATTTAACTCTCTACAGGCATGCCTAAAGATAAGCAACCAGAAAACCCTGAGACAGGAACCTTGCCGTCGCAAGGACAGAAGAGGAAGAGGACATCACAGGAAGGATCCGATGATCACAGTCTACAGGCCAAACTGATTGAAGTACTAGAGAAAAACAGTAGAATGCTTTCAGCGCAACTAGAAGCTCAAAATGTTAACAACCAATTGGAAAGGGAACAGAGGAAGGACCAGACCAATAGCTTGCTCGGCATTCTCAGCAAAGTGGCAGATGCTCTCGGAAGAATTGCTGACAAGTTATAGCCAGTAGATGAGAGCATGTAAGTTCCGAGAGGACATGATTGCAACCAGCAATGTTTAGTCTGTTAGATTGATGTATAGATTTTCTCCATTAGAGTGATGAGAGTTTTATAGGTAGGTAGCAAGTTATAGAGAGAGAGAGAGAGAGAGAGAGATGATGATGAGAGTTTGCCAGGTTTCGTTTAAATTACAGTCATAGGTAATTGGTTGGTGATTGGTTTTTAAGTTAATGAAGAAAATTAGAAGCTGTGATTTATAGCAAATATAGAAGTATTGGAGCAATGTCCCTCAATACTTGTGAGATCTCCTTGCATCTGTTATATACATTTTAGCATCGCATAGACCTGGGTACAGCCAGCTTAGAGTTTTTGAACTAGCAAAATTCCCAGATGGACTTTTTCTGGAAATAAATTTACAATTACTTGTTCTTTTTCGTTGTACCATCAACCACCAGACTGAGGGCCTTGAAACAACGGCAAAGCTCAACACTCGCATATATTGTAGTAGTAGCAGGAGCTTCATGGCACTTTGAAGCCCTAAAACTAAGTAGTTTTCTCGAAGAGAACACTTGCAGGTCCTTGAATTAATTAAAGGGATGCATTTTGTTTTTCTTCTCCTGGAAATCACATTTATGAATTTTATTCAACATTAGGGGAAGCAATATATATATATATATATCATCAAAAATGAGAAGAGTGACAAATTCTCTTACTCCTATAACATTTGGAACTCTTTAAGGTAAAACTAAAACTAGATACCCAGAGGTCAAAGAGACATCAATGATAATAAGTTATTTTTCGAAGGGAAAAAAAAACTGACATCTCCCTGAAGATCAACAAGAACCAAGTTCTAGAAAAGAGCACAACAATTCTCAGTTAAGCATAGCTTAAGCTTCAATAGATAACATTACACATGATCAAGATGTAGTCCTGCTACATCCTAGATTAGTCAACCGAATCCCCTGGTGTCGTCTTTGAGCGATATTGCCGAGCCCTTCGTGAGCTTACATTCATCTCTACTGCAGGGGTTTCAGCATCATCTTCGTCCATTTCACACACATGGTCGTCTTTGTCACCCCCAGCTGCAATGACCATGGAGAAAGATGAAAGCTGACCCTTCCCCTTGTCATTTCCTGGACTCTCGTCCATTGGGACGACATCAACAGGCTTTTTCCTAGGTGTGAAGGTCACAGATTTTGGAAGTTCCACATGAAACTCGGGTTGCGACTGATCACGTTTATCTCGCTTCACCAAGTTGAGGAAGTCTTCAAAGGCCCGCTTGTTGATTTCGTCATCGTTGACACTCTCTGGGTCAAAAGTGTAGTGAGTATACTTTGAGGGATTTCTTATATAATCAGGAACCCCAGCAGACTCTTCACAAGGCGATGCCTGGATTTTTGGAACTTCATTTGTTTCCACACACTGAGGAACCATAGGAGTATCCTGCAGTTCCTCTTCGTCGTGATCTTTACACTCTTGATTAAATCTGACTCGTTTCTTTGGTTTTGGATCATCTCCACCCTCTTTCCTTTTCAGAATAGGCTTCAAAACGACATAATTTTCTGTTTTCTTCATTGATGAACCACTGGAGGGCCTGTCCCTGTCATCGGGTGGAACAGGACAGTTTTCAGCAACACTTTTGTCTTCTTTGAGTCGCACACTTGCAGCAAAGTGATCAGCACGTGGATCCTTACAGAAAGGGTGGGCTTCAACAGATGGTTCCTCAAGGCAATCAGGAATAATAGCATGTAAATTTAAGTAAGGCCCATGATCCTTGACATCCCTCATGTACACACGCTCGCCAGCATCTTCTTTGCATAGGGCTGCTTTGTCATATTCATCTTCCTCGTCCTGAAAAGTAAATAGGTAAGGTTTAATAACATGATTAGGAGAATAGGCATATCACAGTACCAATGTTGATGCTTCCCGTCAAAGAATAGTCCCATCTAAGTTACCAAATATATATATAGACATAAGAATCGATGGGAAAATAAAATACTAAGAATGACGTGTCAAAAAAATGGGACATAAGGACCTCGACCTCCAGATCTAGATACTAGTGACGAGAGTTTGGTTGGGCCAAAGAGCAAGACAAAATGACAGGCCTTCATCGTGCATGCTAAATTAAAACTAAATTGTTAAGGATAAAATAGTGACCTTCCTCTTGGAGCAAAACCACTATGATTGTACACCCAATAAATAGACCATCCTCGCAGGTTTCTAGACCAAACTATCATACAACAGTAAATAGACAAACTATCATACAACAGTAAATAGACCAAACCAGAATCGGTTCATTAAACAGATGAAAACACACAAAACACAGATGCAGTGGTAAACCAAAAACTATCTTACAACAGTAAAAAAAAAGGACCAAACATGATTCTTTTACTTGATTAATACTATACAAAACACATGGAGCACCAGCAGCAGTAATCTTACATTTAAAGCAACAGCAAATATATCAGGTGTACTAACCTTGCATGTTCAGAATGTGAAAAAAGGCAAGATGGAAAATAACACATTTACTTCGGTACAGTATAACCTGTCCTGACAAAGATAACACCTGTACCGAGTATCCCCAAACTCCGAAAGAAACACAGAGAAATGGAACCTTGATACTGCTGTCTCATACCATCAATAGACGTTAAATATACTGCCTAAAGTATTTCAATGTGAGCATTCCATCATTATTATCCTTTGGTACTTCCTAAAATCGCCTTCCATCAGGGTGTCAAATAATCGAGACGTTGGCATGCAGGTGGAGCGCAGACACTTATACTCAACTGAGCTTGCTTGATATGGTAAATGAAACGGAATTAAGCTTCTAGTTAAGTTTAGAATATAAAATGATCTGAAATTTTCTAATAGATTCTTGATAGACCCAAGAAACATCTGAAAATGTTTCAAGCAACCTTTGTTTTCCCACATATAATCCATGCCAAAAATCATGGTTGAAAACTTTTGGAAGTTTAATTTTTTTTTTTTTGTAAAGGCCCACCCAGCCTCCTGGAGCTCGAGGCCCCGACCTCTGCACTCATATCCCGCAGCCTTACCACTAGGCTGCTCCCACCGGGATTTTTGGAAGTTTAAATCTTTCAATTCTATATATCAGCCTCATATCAGTATCAGAATGGGCATCGGACCTATGAGTATCGGGATCAGCAATATCGGTACCGGCAGTTTCGGAACGGAGTGTCAGATTTTTTGGTATCGGAAAGCAAATTATTATTAGTAAACTAAGAAAAATTAAGAAAAAGTATTTTATACATTTAGGTATAATTTAAGTATTTTATGTGGTGTTCCTTTTGAAATTGAATGAGACCAAACATATGTTACATTATGCTAGCTGTCACCTTCACCATACTCTAAACAAGCAACTAATATGGTGCATGTTTCATCCAGTTCCGAAAGATATGATGTCACTATATGCTACACAAGGCAGCCATCGAACCGTATGATCTTCAAAATGAGATCATGTATTAATTACCCTTGATACTAGTCTATATATTGTTACAATCGTTTCAGATTGATGAATGGGCATGTTTGAGAGAATGGTGATGTTTCAAACTACAAGCTCACATGCTTGATTTCACATGTATATCATATTCAATGAATTATAATAGTATACGAGAGAACACATTGTTATTTCAACAAACATTCCTATTCAAACACATACCACGCAACAAGAAGAATTTCTGAATCTCATATTCCAGTTGTCAACGAAAATAGCTACAATTGAGATGGTTGACAGAAACGTGCTTCATTCAATACTTACTAAGAAGAAAATAAATCTCATAAAGGTTCACCTAGAAAGTATCAACAATATGAATTTCTGTTATCGGATAAATAAAACAAGCGAATAAGATATGGAGGGACATCATGCTGACATAACTTCATGTTAATGTTGACGTAGAAAGTCCAAAAGACCACAAACCTCCACAGACATTATGAATTCTTAGTAGGAAAAAGGTTAGTAGCACCCCTCGAACCACATACTACGAAATGGCACTCAATATTGCATCTTCAAAACACAAGCTACACTATAGCACTTATTGTGAACTTAAGATACTTGTAAAAACCTGTCCGTTCAAGAAGGGCAAACATATGAAGTGGCATTCCATATGTGAGTAAACAACAACAAAATAGGCTACTAACAAACAGATAAGGTGACATTATAAATAGGCCCAATGAACAGATGCAATGGGAAATATAGTGTACACTCATTGGTAGGTCCAAACCAATACCGGAAGTGATACAACCAACCTTGCATATTGGACACAACACAAAACACTCGAAAGCAAGTTACAGCAAGTGCTCTAAAATAAGGGTTAATTTGCCTAGTAGTGGGACACTTAATATGATTAGTGGGGTGCCGGAGTAACCAAAATTTCCAATTGTGCGATTAATCATTCAAGCAACCTGATTAATCATAACCAGCCCTGTGCTTAATGAAGATCGCTTAATATAGCACTGGTTGCAGCATCCGCCTGCTAACCCATCCTGTGTTAATATTAAGCAACCCTGTGAAGGCTGTTTGGCATCCTGTTTTCGGCATCAAGCGCAGGAAACACGTGTTGATTATCTGTAGCAGGCACGCCTGTTTAAATTACAGGAGTTCGCGGCCGTAACTACAACGTGTTGTCCTTTGGGGTTTTGGGAGCACGTGCAGTCTCATAAAGTCGAGATCAAGTGATACATATGCTCGAACAAAGAAGCAGTACATGATACACTAGTAGACCGCTGAACCAATACAATTCCAACAGTTTCCATGAGAACCTATGTTGTAAAGACAGAGAATACAACACGTTAGAGAGAGACTCTAACACGAACAACACTGATTGTCCTTTTCCATATTATTAAATTCCTTTTCATATCCAAGATCACCATATTGTCCCGATAGTCCCAAAATAGCTACAAGACTATTGGCGAATAGCGATCCCCAAATCATGAACTTTCTGGCTGAAGAAAAACCCTAGCATGCCATGAAGGATTGAGAAGAGCACAAACAACAAAACTTACTCCAGCTGGAGAACCAACCGCAAACCCTAACCCTAAAATTCTGAAGCCGGCCTCAAAATCTAACTAAAGAAACAGCCACATGAACCAAAACCCTAATTTCAGAGAACAGAGACATAACAGCAGCTAACGAATTACTTCCTAATTGGAGATCAGCTGTAAAAAAGGAACAAAAAGGCCTAATCCAAGAAATAGAAAGAAAGAAAGAGTACCTCGTTATCGAGCGTCGGATCCAGCCCCACCGAATCCCTAATCTCCTTCTCCTCATCCACTCCCTTTTCCTGCCCCTCTTCCTCCTCCTCCTCCCCATCGTCTTCTTCTTCGGCTCCTTCGAACTCCCTCTTGCGGTCGGCGGCGCTCTTCTTCTTCCGGCCTCTCCTGGCGAGGCAGCCGTCATCTTCGTAGAAAGCGGCGGAGGCCGGGGCGTCCTCGCGGTCGTCGGCGGCGGCGCCGCGCTCGCGATTCCACTCGCGGCGCTCGACCTCACCGCCGGCGACGGACCAGGAGGAGGTCGGGAAGGAGTTGGAGGGGACCGTCTCGAACAGCTTCGAGCCGAAGAGCCGCTTTACTCGGAACTCGAAGCTCTCTTCTGCCATGGCTATGCTCTCTCTCTCTCTCTCTCTCTCTCTTAACCATGATTTAATATATAAATGGAGAGAGAGAGAGCCGCCTTTACTATTTGGGCCTACTTCCTTTCTGGGCCGGCCTTGCTCTATCCGGCACGAAAACATCTCCGATAACATATTGGAAAAAGGTTAATTCCTATAATTTGTCAAATTTATTACATTTTATGACAATTTTACATTAGTATAACAAAGTTTGATTTACTACGGGACTAAATAACTTTTTATCCATAAATAATGGTATTTTTAGACAATAAAGTGTTATAACAAAAAAATTTAGTGGAGCTTACTCGTGTTGGACACGAACTGGACACTAAATCAATCAATTCCAAAATTGTTGTTGTGCTCATGTCACGTGTGTCACGTCCCGATCCCAAAGGTCTCCCGACCAACGCCCCCGCCGGGCGCGAAACACCGCGCCTCGGCGCTCCCGCGGGACGTATAGTCGTTTGCCACCGGAATGTAATGCCGTGCGAGCCTGGGGTTGCGTCCGCACAAGGCAATATCGTTAAAGTTTGGCTATCATCGCATCGTCGAGTAAGCAGCGGAGGGACATTGTTGCAAGCATTTATCCATCTGGGTATTCGGGGCAAATCGAGGCACAGGGCTCTCTGAATACAATGAGATCGTTCCATACATTATGCCCTTCTATACGAAAGCAGTTTGAGGCAAACGAAACCAGATTTTCGGGTCTTGGGGATGAGGCACGCCTATCGCTTCCTCGGACGATCCAGTACCTGCAAGCAAGTAAACTGTTGGTGGGTCAGCACTTTTATAAGTACTGGTGAGTATAAACAACTGAACAGAAGCAACATTCACTAAAACCAACACTAAGTAATCATGTTATAAAATATTACATTACTAGTGATCTTTCTAGTTTTACCTATGTTCGTTACATGCAGCACAAGAACGGAGTCATATTACTTTGTTTTGGAAACATCTTTGAAAACAGAGTTCATATTCGATATAAGCAAGCAGACAAGACAAGCCGATTTCTATTATCAGGGTGTGCGCAGCGTGTCTCGTGAGCCATACTCAAAGACTCTAGGGACAAATGCACATCTAGGGACTATCCTCTATCAAGCCAACACAATGAACTATCTTATATGCAGTTCGGTCCCCGAGAAACTCAAGATCGGTAGCGGTAATCCATCTAACCAATGACTCTTTTATCTGATGCTATTAGCAATTGTGACTCATGGTTGCTTTTCACTATCTCTGTAGCAGCCGTGACCAAGATTCATCTCTCCACTAATAGCCATTGTCCGACCGATGCGAATGCATGAAACACTATCAAATAAACTCTAGGATGCAGACGAGACGAACCATCAGACCATCTATTTCTGTTGCGGACTAGCCGCCCTCTCTGAACAAGTTCAAGCACATGATATGGTTCTCTCGAAGCACAAGCGATTGTGGAACATGTTCATGCAAACTCTTACCCTTAGACAAGCGTTTCTGGTTCTCTTAGTTAAGCAGACAAGTTCGTTTCAATGACAAGCTATGTGAGTTCTCTTATTAAGCATGCAAGGCAGGTTCTATCATTCTCTTATTAAACTATCTTCAAGCAAACAAGCATTCAAAAACTCAGATTCATTATTAAGGCGTGAAAGAATCAGAGAATGCAGTTCTGCTCACTCACCTCGATTACATAGTGCCGATGCGGAGTGGGACACTACATACTTACCCACCAACAAAAAGTTTCATCCTCGAAACTTCAAGGATAAACTTTTTGATATTCCGAGCAGCGATAATCCTTATCCCTCGTCGTCCTCAATCGAAAACTCTAGCACAAGCATAAGCACAACTCTCAAGCAATGAATCAAATCCAGAAAACTTTTGCACAACTTTGAGAATATCTATGGACTTATTGTATGGAACACTCGATTGCAATACAATATTGAGCACATCTCAGAGTCATAATAACGGAATAGGCAAAGAATTGAATCGCTCTGATACAATTATGTCACGTCCCGATCCCGAAGGTCTCCCAACCAACGCCCCCGCCAGGCGCGAATCATCGCGCCTCGGCTCTCCCGCGAGACGTATAGTTATTTTCCACCGGGACGTGATACCGTGCGAGCTTGGGGTTGCGCCCGCACAAGGCAACATCATTAAATTTTGGCTATCATCGCATCTATCGAGTAAGCAGCGGAGGGACATTGTTGCAAGCATTTATCCATATGAGTATTTGGGACAAATCGAGGCACAGGGCTCTCTGAATACAATATGATCGTTCCATACATTATGCCCCTTTATACGAAAGCAGCTTGAGGCAAACGAAACCAGATTTCTGGGTCTTGGGGATGAGGCACGTCTATCGCTTCCTCGGACGATCCAGTACCTGCAAGCAAGTAAACTGTTGGTGGGTCAGCACTTTTATAAGTACTTATGAGTATAAACAACTGAACAGAAGCAACATTCACTAAAACCAACACTAAGTAATCATGTTATAAAATATTATATTACTAGTGATCTTTCTAATTTTACCTATGTTCGTTACATGCAGCACAAGAACGGAGTCATATTACTTTATTTTGGAAATATCTTTAAAAACATAGTTCATATTCGATATAAGCAAGCAGACAAGACAAGCCGATTGTTCTATTATTAGGGTGTGCGCAGCGTGTCTCGTGAGCTATACTCAAAGACTCTAGGGGCAAATGCACATCTAGGGACTATCCTCTATCAAGCCAACACAATGAACTATCTTATATGCAGTTCGGTCCCCGAGAAACTCAGGATCGGTAGCGGTAATCCAGCTAACCAATGACTCTTTTATCTGATGCCATTAGCAGATGTGACTCATGGTTGCTTTCCACTATCGTTGAAGCAGCCGTGACAAAGGTTCAGCTCTCCACCAATAGCCATTGTTCGACCGATGCGAATGCATGAAACACTATCAAATAAACTCTAGGATGCTGATGAGACGAATCATCAGACCATCTATCTTTGTTGTGGACTAGCCGTCCTCTCTGAACAAGTTCAAGCACACGATATGGTTCTCTCGAAGCACAAGCGATAGTGGAACATGTTCATGCAAACTCTTACTCTTAGACAAGCGTTTCTGGTTCTCTTAGTTAAGCAGACAATTTCGTTTCAATGACAAGCTATGTGAGTTCTCTTATTAAGCATGCAAGGCAGGTTCTATCATTCTCTTATTAAACTATCTTCAAGCAAACAAGCATTCAAAAACTCAGATTCATTATTAAGGCGTGCAAGAATTAGAGAATGCAGTTCTGCCCACTCACCTCGATTACATAGTGCCGACGCGGAGCGGGACACTATAACGTAACTACCGCGTAACATCATATTCATGTCGAAGAAGCATACATATTTACCAACACCAATATATTAATTTTTTTCTTAGAAATAATACCAAATATCTAGGGAGAAAGAGAAGAATGAATAAGCAAAAAAAATTAATACAAAATGAGCAAATAAATCTATGCACAATAGAAAGCTATCAACCTTCCATGCATAATCACCAAAATAATTAGAAATAAAAAAATAAAAATAACAACCAAATAATCATGATAAAAAATCCAAAAAAGAAGATAATCAAGAAGAATTAGATTACTTTACTGGCATTACAAAAATATTCCAAAATAACTAGAACATTCTTATCTCTACTCTTATAATGAGGGTTGAAGATTTCGTAGTTTTTATACATACTCCACAATTTATTAAAAACTAATTACGGTAAAAAGAATTATATCTTCCATAATATCTCTACTATATAAGAGCCTTGAAAACGGTTCAAAATTGAGTTTTTGTTAATACTTCACCATTTATTAAAAAATAATTACGGTCAAAAAACTATATCTTTCATCTTGCATCTTGCATCTCCCATAATATAAAACGACTTCTAGATCGCTCAAAATTGAGTTCTCTAAGCCATAAGTAAATATTCAACCAATTAAATTTAAAAAAATTACTTACGGAAGATAAATAGAATATAAAAAAAAATCTAAAACCAACTTCCTTCTCATCCGTAATCCACTCATTTTCTCATCATGCGTAAGCCACTCTTTTCTTCACGTAATTAATAATTATTAATTCATAATTAATAATTAAAAATTAAAATTTTTTTTTAACTACCCATATACGTGTTTTAAATATCTTAAAATTATTATAATTACCTAAACATATATTCAAATGTGTGTGTGTGTGTGTGTGTATATATATATATATATATATATATATATATATATATAAAACATATTTTAATTACAATTAAATTTAAACTATTTTAATATAATATAATTTTTTATTAAAATTTTCTTGTAGTATCAATGAATTTTATAAATCTTATTTTTTATTCATTTATAATCTTAATTTATAAATATTTGAATTATTTTCAATAATATTAGAAAAAAATATCACAAAATGGTTAGATAAATGAATTAGATAAATGAATATAAAATATTTCTAAACCTAAACCTAAATCCAAACCCAAACCTGTCACGCCCCAGTCCCAAAATAACGAGGGACTAGACACGTGGCAATGGCCAGCAGCACACACCGATGGACAAAACCCAATTTAATGGATCCATCGGGGCATATGTCACGCCCCAGTCCCAAAATACCGAGGGACCAGACGCGTGATAATGGCCAGCAGTACGCACCGATGGACAAACCCAATTTAATGGATCCATCAGGGCATACTTAAGCTGTAATAAATAATACCTAGTCACAGTCTATACTAATCTCATCCACAACAGATAATCACAGATCAAATGCCAGAGTAAAAGCAAGTAAAAAGAATCTAGCATATCTCAATAAAGAGTCTCGGAGAACAATCCGAGAACAAGTCTAATACAATGATGCAATAGACTGGAAGTAAAGTAAATAGGAACAGAAGTAAATGAGTATCTCAAACCAATACCCAGGAGAAGTCCTCTGGTACGATCTCGTCCTCAGGTGTCGGTACGGCTCCTATATCAGCTCCTGCTAATGCTCCTGTACTGTATAACTCTGGGTGGATCTCCTCTACTAATCCTGGGGACATAATCCGGATCCAGGTCCTCAGGGGACAGCAAGGTACAAAAAATACAAGCCAAAATAAATGCAGTGCAGCAGAGAATGAAATAAATAGGGTAAGCTATAACCATCTATGTGGATTGCAAGAGAGAACATCAAAAGTACTCAGGTTGAAACAACTACAAGCTCTGTGTAGGGGAGCCGGTAGCAGTGATATCATGAGGTGGTCTAGCTCAGCGGGAGACTGAGTAGCCGGCATAATATAGTCAACCTGTAGCCTGCGGGTCTCTCCAGCAATAGATGGAACAATAAGGGAATACTAAAATAACCAGCTAAGTGATATGCAAGATGAGAGCAGCACTAAAACTCAGGCTGAAGTATACTACAAGCTCTGTGTAGGGGAGCCGGTAGCAGCAGTAATAATGAGTAATGGGCCAAGCTCGGGCTTCAGAGTCTTGTGCCTCACAATAATAGGGGGTGTATATATATATGATCAGCCTGTAGTCTGTGTGTCTCTCCCCACCCAATGTAATCACACGTCTCATGTCCATGATGCCTCATGTCCATGTTACGCACGATCGTATCTAATGCAGAAGTCATAGAGTATCTAGGAATATAATGTCAATGCCATAAAGTCTGTATCCTATACAGAATCACCATGAATATCTCAGGAAGATCCTGTCTCATGAATAGTGTCAAGTGTCCTGGGTCAAGGTGTACTTGGTAAGACAAGTACGAGAATATATAGTGTCACGAATGTCCATCTCTAGATGACCGTACCCAACACTGCGTACAGTGTCGGCACCCGACTGATAATCGGACGCTAAGTACGTCACACGGTCCTAGGTCAAGCATGCACAGCAATATAATGAATCAAGGAAATGCAACAAGAATTGTAAAGTTGGCAAGGTATACTTGCCCACTGATGCATAACTAAGTCAAGGAAATAAGTAGCAAAGACTGCAGGATTTGGCAAGGTACACTTGCCTGGGGTCCTGGCTCCACTGTAGCTCTGGTCTCAGTGTGATCTGCAGGTACTACTCCGGTTGCTGAAATAAACATCACCATTAGATTCAGAAAATATCAAATAGCTAAAAACGCCTGTCCTTGAGTCCAATTTGGACACAAGGGCAAAAACGACATTTCCGGGCCAAAGCGGGGTCCACATGTGGGCCACTTTGCACCGAAAAGTGTGCCAGGGTCAAAGGTCTCCAAATTCGTCAAACTCAGTGTATACAAGTCAGGAACGATGATACGAACCCAACGGAACTTCCAGAATTGGATTCCGATGAGCCGATCACAAAATCGCCCGTCAAGTGGAGCCTGTGGGGCCCACGACACACGATTTCGTCAACGTTCTCAGAATCGAACCAAACTTGACCCACAGGACCAGCGTATTGCTACGAGTCCGATGGCGCAAGTTTCGTCTCGATCCGACGAGTGTACCCAAAGTTACAGCGTGTTCCAGAATCAACGGATACGGGGGCGGTGTCGGCGGATACGCGTTGATTCCCGGTGTGCACGCACATCCGAATCGACTTCTGCGAAATCCCACACGTCCGTATCAACGTCACGCACGATTCGGTAAAGACCGCGTGCGACCAAGTCGTCCCGTTTGGCGGGGCGTACTCAGTTCCGGGGTGAAACGGGGTGTTGGTTTTCCTGTTTTTGGATCGCGGTGTACGATCACCACAGGACGCGATGCGCCGAGCGAGTTACACGGGCACCGAGAGGGTCATACAGTCTTCGCAACGCAATTGACGGAAACAAAAACGGGATTACGAGAAGAGAGAAACGGTTACCTGAACAGGGGCCCCGTGAATCTGATTTCCTGTGTTCGAGACGTGTCCGAGTCTCCTTCGTGTCCTGCGTCGACGAGTCCGGTACTGTGTCTGCCCTAGGGTTTACTGTTCTGAGCTGCGTCTAGGGTTGTGTCCGTGTCCAACTGTTGGTGGGACACAGCAGAGGCGGCGGCAGAACTGCTCGCCGGACGGAGGTGGGTGGCACGTCGGGGACTCGGCCGGACGGCAGCGGGTCGGAGATGAGTGAGGTGAGAGTGAGTTGCGGCTCTGGCGGAGGAGAAAGGAGGAGTTGTGGAGGTCGATGGTCGACGGCGAGGTGATGGGGGCTCGACGGCGGGTGGCGGACAGAGGGATGGCCGGAGGGGATCGATCCGGCCGGAGAAGAGGGGAGAGGCTAGGGCTTCCCTGGGCGCTGCTCGCGGAGATGGGTTGAGGCAGAGTTCGTTGGAGTCGGGCGGAGGCAGCGGCTAGGCGTCGGGTTCGTGGGTGAGAGCGGCTAGGGTTTAGGAGGGAGACGGCGGGCTGACAAGGTGCGGAGGGCGGCGGGAGACGCGGCGCTGATCGTGGCGGAGGGCGGCGGAACGTGGGGGAGGATTGGGGAAGGAGAGGACAGGGAGGGAAGAGATGGTTGTAGAGGGCGGCGGCCGGCTAGGGGCGGCGCCGGAGAGGGGGTCGACAGAGGCGGAGGAAGAGGCTTGCTTAGGGTTAGGGTTAGGTTAAAAATTAGGTTAGGGTTAGTAATTAGGGATTCGGGATTTTGGGAAATTTAGGAATTTGGGATCTCTTTTTCTTTTCTTTTTTTTGTGGAGAAAACTAGAAATAATAAGTAGGGTATTTATACATGCAGAAATTAGAATAGGGTTAGACCTAGGATTCGGGCTGGGTCAACGGGTCAACGCTCCTTGGGCTGGGCTTCGGCTCTCATGGGGATGTCGGGCGTTGGCACGGGTTAAATTCGGTTTAATTCTAAATTGGTTTCTAGGGCTTTAAACGGGTTTCCGGAGTCCAATAAATTCACGGAAAATTACCCTATGTCCGGTTTTCCATTTTACACCATAAAATATTATTTCCATAATATTTTAATATGAATTAACCGAAATTAAAAATCATTAAATGACCAAATACCTAGGGTTTAATTAAGGAAAAATCCAGGAAAATTGGGAAAAATCCAAATCGGAAATTCATGAAAATCAGGGGGCTTACAATCTACCCAACTTATAAAAATTTCGTCCTCGAAATTAAAATAGAGTAGGGTTCAAAGAATTCCTCTCAAGTAACCATTGCGGTCTCTACCCAACTTAGATTTTACCCATCTATCATCTAAGACTATCTAAGAAAACTATGGCCCAAATCATGTTATTGAATCCTCAAGGCTTTAACACCAAACATATCACCTATGATATTCCCTTAATCATATATAAAAGGGTCATCAATGATGCGACCGGCCTGTGGGGTATATCTAGTACTGTCTATAACTCCATCTTATACCAAGCATGAGGTTTTGTCTTTCCGAAGTAAGGGAAGACGAAGATCAATGATAAAGAGTTCAAGGGTGAGTTAGTAGAACAGAAGTATCAGGATCAAGGCGTTTAATGAAGTCCAATGGGAATTGTCAAGTTGTTGTGGATTGAAATCATATTGGTAAATTCCTATTCGTATGCTCGTATTAGTACAGTTATGTAACTGATACGATATGCTCAGACGTATCTAGAGGGCAAGTATACTAGTCAACTATATATCCCAATCCACGTAAAGTAGTCGTGCGAAGAGGCGAACCAAAATGCACTAAGGTTGATCAGACCGTAATACACTAATTCTGAATAGACAACTGTATTAGTGTACGCGTCCAATAATACAGATGTCATGATCAAGCTCGATAAAAGGATAAGCTTGCAAAACTAGGCTATATTAGCAGCATAAGTCAAGGTAGTACAACAAATATGAGTGCGCTAGATGATGAGGGAAGGAGGCACAACTTAATTCAAGTTCACAAAACAATCACAAGATAAGCACAATCACACAAGACTCTATGATCTCTACTGTTATCAATTATAAGCAAGTTCAAAAATTACATAGGTTAAGTCTGAGGTCACGAACCAATAGGCACGAGACAAAACAGATCTAGAACAGAAAACTACGAAAAATTATGCGCATTAGCTACTCCATGAGTCTGCGCGTCTACCAAAGTCATTGCTGGAGCTTTTCACGCTCTTGCAGTTGATTCCTCTGTTGCTGTTGAGCCTGCTGGAAGAGTGTTGCTTGTGGTGCCAGGGGTGGCCTCGGCTGATTCCCTCCTGGGACTGGTGGTGTGATTCCTTCAACTCTCGTTTGCGGTGCTTCCAATGCTGGAGAGGCTGGCCTCGGTGCTGGTAGTGCTTGTTGTTTATTCATTGGTGCTCTGTCTCGACGTTCGGGGCATTCCTTCTTTAAATGCTGACTGGATCCGCAAGCTAAGCATACTTTCCTTTTTCGTCTGCACTCGTCCTCAGTATGGCCTCGCTTGCGACAATATGGACAGACAGGTATTGTCTGTGGAGTTGCTTCTGGTGGCTGGTGTACTTGAGGTCTTTGTGTAGCTTCTTCTTGTGGTGCTCCGGCTGGTGCTGATGTGGCTGGTTGTTGAATCATCAAGGCTTTCTCTCGATGCTGAAGACAATCCTTGGCTAAGTGTTGACTGTTTCCGCAAATCAAGCATAATCCTAACTTGCGTCTGCATTCTTTTTGAATATGGCCTATCTTGCCACAGTAGTGACAAGTTGGAAGAACTAAGGCTCTTGGTGCTGCTCTCGGTGGTGGATTCATCTGTGGTCGCTTTGCAGATCTTTCCTGTTGTGCTTGGTCCGGTGCTGATGCATACGGCCGCTTCTGGCTGGACTCTATCCTTGTGTTGCACTCCATGGGTCGTGCTGTAGCAAGAACATTCTTGTCTAAGGTAGTTGTAGTGGGGCTGATTAATCTCCGTAGCTCCGAGCTAAATCTGTCGATGAACTTCTCCGCTTGGATTTGCTGGGCTTCTTCCTGAACCTTCTGTTGGGCTTGCATCATCGCATAGAACATGTGAAACATCTGTTGTTCGTCCATAGCCTGCCCTTGTGGAATGGTAGGCGTCGGTGGAGCCAACTGCGTCGATGGTGGAACGTCATCTTCCGGGATTCTCGAGGCATGCTGACTTGCTTGCTGTGATGATGGACCTTCACTAACTGGTGTCACTTCATCTCCGTTGGTTACCACATCATCTCGTGGTGATCTGGCAGGAGTCTCGTTGTTTGTTCGTGAATCCATAACTCTGCAACCAAAATAAACAATAAGAGGCGCACAAGAATCGGCAGGATGCGAGTCAAGAATTTAAATTCGAATCTGATATAGATATCAAGAACGTTTCAAGCAAGTGGATGAGATCCTAGAAACTTATCCTATTCTTATTGCAGGCTTGCTCGGTCTCTAAGTTGAAACCGAACAATTTAGTCGTTGACCTGCATGGGCCACCACAAAAACCATGTCACGCCCCAGTCCCAAAATACCGAGGGACCAGACGCGTGATAATGGCCAGCAGTACGCACCGATGGACAAACCCAATTTAATGGATCCATCAGGGCATACTTAAGCTGTAATATAACAATAAGCAGGTCCAATAATACATAGTCACAGTCTATACTAATCTCATCCACAACAGATAATCACAGATCAAATGCCAGAGTAAAAGCAAGTAAAAAGAATCTAGCATATCTCAATAAAGAGTCTCGGAGAACAATCCGAGAACAAGTCTAATACAATGATGCAATAGACTGGAAGTAAAGTAAATAGGAACAGAAGTAAATGAGTATCTCAAACCAATACCCAGGAGAAGTCCTCTGGTACGATCTCGTCCTCAGGTGTCGGTACGGCTCCTATATCAGCTCCTGCTAATGCTCCTGTACTGTATAACTCTGGGTGGATCTCCTCTACTAATCCTGGGGACATAATCCGGATCCAGGTCCTCAGGGGACAGCAAGGTACAAAAAATACAAGCCAAAATAAATGCAGTGCAGCAGAGAATGAAATAAATAGGGTAAGCTATAACCATCTATGTGGATTGCAAGAGAGAACATCAAAAGTACTCAGGTTGAAACAACTACAAGCTCTGTGTAGGGGAGCCGGGTAGCAGTGATATCATGAGGTGGTATAGCTCAGCGGGAGACTGAGTAGCCGGCATAATATAGTCAACCTGTAGCCTGCGGGTCTCTCCAGCAATAGATGGAACAATAAGGGAATACTAAAATAACCAGCTAAGTGATATGCAAGATAAGAGCAGCACTAAAACTCAGGCTGAAGCATACTACAAGCTCTGTGTAGGGGAACCGGTAGCAGCAGTAATAATGAGTAATGGGCCAAGCTCGGGCTTCAGAGTCTTGTGCCTCACAATAATAGGGGGTGTATATATATATGATCAGCCTGTAGTCTGTGTGTCTCTCCCCACCCAATGTAATCACACGTCTCATGTCCATGATGCCTCATGTCCATGTTACGCACGATCGTATCTAATACAGAAGTCATAGAGTATCTAGGAATATAATGTCAATGCCATAAAGTCTGTATCCTATACAGAATCACCATGAATATCTCAGGAAGATCCTGTCTCATGAATAGTGTCAAGTGTCCTGGGTCAAGGTGTACTTGGTAAGACAAGTACGAGAATATATAGTGTCACGAATGTCCATCTCTAGATGACCGTACCCAACACTGCGTACAGTGTCGGCACCCGACTGATAATCGGACGCTAAGTACGTCACACGGTCCTAGGTCAAGCATGCACAGCAATATAATGAATCAAGGAAATGCAACAAGAATTGTAAAGTTGGCAAGGTATACTTGCCCACTGATGCATAACTAAGTCAAGGAAATAAGTAGCAAAGGCTGCAGGATTTGGCAAGGTACACTTGCCTGGGGTCCTGGCTCCACTATAGCTCTGGTCTCAGTGTGATCTGCAGGTACTACTCCGGTTGCTGAAATAAACATCACCATTAGATTCAGAAAATATCAAATAGCTAAAAACGCCTGTCCTTGAGTCCAATTTGGACACAAGGGCAAAAACGACATTTCCGGGCCAAAGCGGGGTCCACATGTGGGCCACTTTGCACCGAAAAGCGTGCCAGGGTCAAAGGTCTCCAAATTCGTCAAACTCAGTGTATACAAGTCAGGAACGATGATACGAACCCAACGGAACTTCCAGAATTGGATTCCGATGAGCCGATCACAAAATCGCCCGTCAAGTGGAGCCTATGGGGCCCACGACACACGATTTTGTCAACGTTCTCAGAATCGAACCAAACTTGACCCACAGGACCAGCGTATTGCTACGAGTCCGATGGCGCAAGTTTCGTCTCGATCCGACGAGTGTACCCAAAGTTACAGCGTGTTCCAGAATCGACGGATACGGGGCGGTGTCGGCGGATACGCGTTGATTCCGGTGTGCACGCACATCCGAATCGACTTCTGCGAAATCCCACACGTCCGTATCAACGTCACACACGATTCGGTAAAGACCGCGTGCGACCAAGTCGTCCCGTTTGGCGGGGCGTACTCAGTTCCGGGGTAAAACGGGGTGTTGGTTTTCCTGTTTTTGGATCGCGGTGTACGATCACCACAGGACGCGATGCGCCGAGCGAGTTGCACGGGCACCGAGAGGGTCATACAGTCTTCGCAACGCAATTGACGGAAACAAAAATGGGATTACGAGGAGAGAGAAACGGTTACCTGAACAGGGCCCCGTGAATCTGATTTCCTGTGTCCGAGACGTGTCCGAGTCTCCTTCGTGTCCTGCGTCGACGAGTCCGGTACTGTGTCTGCCCTAGGGTTTACTGTTCTGAGCTGCGTCTAGGGTTGTGTCCGTGTCCAACTGTTGGTGGACACAGCAGAGGCGGCCAGAACTGCTCGCCGGACGGAGGTGGGGCACGTCGGGGACTCGGCCGGAGGCAGCGGGTCGGAGATGAGTGAGGGAGAGTGAGTTGCGGCTCTGGCGGAGGAGAAAGGAGGAGTTGTGGAGGTCGATGGTCGACGGCGAGGTGATGGGGGCTCGACGGCGGGTGGCGGACAGAGGGATGGCCGGAGGGATCGATCCGGCCGGAGAAGAGGGGAGAGGCTAGGGCTTCCCTGGGCGCTGCTCGCGGAGATGGGTTGAGGCGGAGTTCGTTGGAGTCGGGCGGAGGCAGCGGCTAGGCGTCGGGTTCGTGGTGAGAGCGGCTAGGGTTTAGGAGGGAGACGGCGGGCTGACGAGGTGCGGAGGGCGGCGGGAGACGCGGCGCTGATCGTGGCGGAGGGCGGCGGAACGTGGGGGAGGATTGGGGAAGGAGAGGACAGGGAGGAAGAGATGGTTGCAGAGGGCGGCGGCCGGCTAGGGGCGGCGCCGGAGAGGGGTCGGCAGAGGCGGAGGAAGAGGCTGCTTAGGGTTAGGGTTAGGTTAAAATTAGGGTTAGGGTTAGTAATTAGGGATTCGGGATTTTGGGAAATTTAGGAATTTGGGATCTCTTTTTCTTTTCTTTTTCTTGTGGAGAAAACTAGAAAATAAGTAGGTATTTATACATGCAGAAATTAGAATAGGGTTAGACCTAGGATTTGGGCTGGGTCAATGGGTCAACGCTCCTTGGGCTGGGCTTCGGCTCTCATGGGGATGTCGGGCGTTGGCACGGGTTAAATTCGGTTTAATTCTAAATTGGTTTCTAGGGCTTTAAACGGGTTTCCGGAGTCCAATAAATTCACGGAAAATTATCCTATGTCCGGTTTTCCATTTTACACCATAAAATATTATTTCTATTATATTTTAATATGAATTAACTGAAATTAAAAATCATTAAATGACCAAATACCTAGGTTTTAATTAAGGAAAAATCCAGGAAAATTGGGAAAAATCCAAATCGGAAATTCATGAAAATCAAGGGGCTTACAGCATACTTAAGCTGTATTACAACGATCAGGGTTTACTATCTCATCCACATAATGAATATAACAAAGTCAACATAAGGAAATAAAATATCAACAACATCATCAAGTCTCAAGTAAATAAAATCGGAGAACAACCCGATATTAAGTCTGTTACAAATGTTCATTTAAACAGGAATAAAAGAGTTTATTTGCCATAAAAACTGAGCAATGGAATAAGCAGATGTTCAGGAGAAGTCCTCAGCGATCACCTCGTCCTCAGGTACTGGTACTGTTCCGAGAAGTGCTCCTGTTCCGTAGACCTCAGGGTAGATATCCTCTACTAATCCTGGGGACATAATCTGGTATCCAGGTCCTCAGGGGACATAGCAAGGTACAAAAGATACAAGCCAAAAATGCAGTATAACAATAAATGAAACAATAGGGTAAATAAATAACCATCTATGTGAAATGCAAGTTGAGAGCATCACTAGAACTTAGGCTGATACCACTACAAGCTTTGTGTCGGGGAGCCGGTAGCAGTTATACTATGAGTTTTACTATGTGTTTACTATGGATTATATATATATAATCAGCCTGTAGCCTGTGTGTCTCTCCCCACCCAATGTAATCACACGTCTCATGTCCATGACACGCAGGATTATCTGTAATGCAACTAGTCATAATATCTAAGTAAATGAATAAATCATGAAAACTGTATCCTATACAGAATCACCATGAATATCTCAGGATGATTCTGTATCATGAATAGTGTCAAGTGTCCTGGATTATGTCGTACTTGATAATGCAAGCACGATAAGTATAGGGTCTCGGTATCCATGTCTAAGTGACTTTACACAACTCCGCGTACGGTGTTGGCACCCGACTATTAATCGGACGCTAAGTAAGTCACACGGTCCTAGGTTTAAGCATATACCACAATATTTATATATAAGCCAAGGAAATAAATAACAAGATCTGCAAGTTTTGGCAAGGTACACTTGCCTTGGTTTTTGGCTCTAATTGTAGCTCTGGCTTCAGCGGGGATTGCAGGCAGTACTCCGGTTGCTGAAATAGACATCACTATCAGATCCAGAAAATATTAATCATCTAGAAACGCCTGTCCTTGAGTCCAATTTGGACACAGGGGCAAAAATGATATTTTAGGGTCAAGGCGGGGTCCACATGTAGGCCGCTTTGCACCGAAAAATATGTCAGGGTCAAAGGTCTCCAAATCTGTCAAACTTAGTGTCAACAAGTCAGGAACGATGATACGAACCAAACGAAACTTCCAAAATTGGATTCCGATGAGCCGTTCACAAAATCGTCCGTCAAGTGGAGCCTGTGGGGCCCACGACACACGATTTTGTCAACGTTCTCAGAATCGAACCAAACTTGGGTCATAGGACCAACGTATTGCTATGAGTCTGATGGTGCAAGTTTCGTCTTGATCCGACGTGTGTACACTAAGTGACAGCGAGATTTAGAAAGGTCGGATACGGGACGGTGTCCTCGGATACGCGTTGATTCCGGTGTGCACGCACATCCGAATCAGCTTCTGCGAAATCCCGTACGTCCGTATCAACGACGCGCACATATCTGTGAAGACCGCACGCGACCAAGTCGTCCCGTTTGGCGGCGCGTACTCAGTTCCGGGGTGAAACAGGGCATTGGTTTTCCTGTTTTTGGATCGCGGTTCGCGATAGTCACAGGACGCGATGCACCGAGCGGGTTGCACGGGCACCGAGAGGGTCACGCAGGGTTCACGATGCAACAGACGGAAACAAAAATGGGTAAACGAGCAGAGAGAAACGGGTACCTGAACAGGGCTCCAGAAATGACGTTTCTCGTGTCCTCGCGTGTCGATACGAGACAGTGTCCTGTGTCTCTGTTCGGTTCTAGGATTAGGGATTCGGGCTGCCGTAGGGTCGCTGCTGGCCGGGGCGCTCGCTGGAGGAGGGCGGCTCGACGAGGGCTGGGCGGGGTCGTCGTGACTTGGGCGGCCGGACTTGGGTCTGGAGGGCGGCGGAAGTTTCTGGAGTCGGGTTCGGCGGGAACTTGATCGGAGGGGAAGGAGAGGGAGGAGGTGCTGGTGGAGAGGGGTGATGGCCGGAGCGGCCTGGCTGCACTGCGAGGGGGTGGCTGGGCCAGGAGAGGGTGGCAGCGCTGGTGGAGGCGGGCTCGAGCGGAGGAGACGGCCTGCGGGAGCTGGGCAGGGGACAGCGGAGGCGAGGGATCCGGCTAGGCAGAGTCCGGCGAGGGCTCGGGATGGGTTGGCTGATGGAAGAGATGGAGGAGAGGGAGGATGGCGGGGCGTGGCGCTGGCGAGGCGGCGAGGCTGGAGGAGCTGCGACGTCGGGTTGCAGGTGGCGGCGTCGGAGAAGAGGTTAGGGTTAGGGTCTCCGGCGAGATCGACGGAGTGGGCAGCGGGGAAACGGAGGGAAGGAGGAGAGCTTATATAGAGGGGAAGAGGGAGAGGTACGGCCGGAGGTTGGCCGGGAGTCGAAGGGGAAGAGGCGGGGGTTCCATGGGAGATGAATGGGGACGGTCGCCGGCGGCCACGACGGCGGAAACGGCCGCCGGCAGGTGAAGGGTCGGGGAAGGGAAAGTTTGGGGTTTCGGTTACAGGCGGGTCGGGTCGGGTGCCTAGCGGGTCGGGTCTGACCCGGATCCGACCCATTAAGGGTTTGGGCCGGTTCAGGCAGACCGGCCTGTCCGGTTCGGTTTAAATTTTGGGTTCGGGTTAAACCGGGTTTAATATTGGGTTTAATTAAATAGGTTAAATTAATCAATAGTTTTTAAGGCTTTAAAAATCTATCCGGGGTCCAATAAATTCCCAGAAAATTATCCTATGTCCGGTTTTCAATTTTACACTAGAAAATATAATTTTCATCACATTTTAATATTATATAATATCTTTTAAAAATTTATTTTAAATTAAACACCTGAATTTAATTACAGAAAATTCTCAGAAAATTCCAGAAAATTGTGAAAAATCCAAATTTAAAAATTCTTGAAAATCAGGGGGTTTACAATCTACCCCCCTTAAGAGGATTGCGTCCTCGCAATCAAAGAATAACCGGTCAACAGAGATGACACGGTTGCAAACATTGTTCGAAGCACATCAAAATCAAGGAGAATCAAGGTTGAGAGTAACACCTAGGAAAAGTTATTTTCCTAAGCATTAAAAGTTATGAAATTTCCCGAATGAAGGAAATCTAGAAAATTACAGTTTTAGAAAACCAGTTTTATCCTTTAAAAACTTATCAGGTTATCATTTATAAACATTCTAAGTTATTGGCAAGTTCAAAAATTACTTAGGTGATCACTAGGTTATTTATTATTAGCAAGTTAAAACTGTTAAGTTAAGTCTAGGGTCATGAACCAGCAGGCACGAAGTAAAGCATTACTAGAAACAGAAAACTATAAAAACTTATGCGCATTAGCTGCTCCATGGTTCTGCGCGTCTTCCAAGGTCATCGCGAAGGCTTGTCCGTGTCCTTGTGGTGGATTCCTCTGCTGCTGCTGGGCTTGTTGGAAGAGTGCTGCCTGTGGTGCCAAGGGTGGCCTTGGTTGATACCCTCCTGGTGCTGGTAGAGCTTGTTGATTTGACCTTGGTGCTCCTCCTCGATGATTAGGACAATCCTTGGCTAAGTGTTGATTGGTTCCGTAAATCAAACATAATCCTAACTTGCGTCTGCAGTCCTTCTCAGTATGGCCTACCTTGCCACAGTATTGACATGTAGGTAATGTCTGCGGAGAGGCTCTGGGTTGCTGGTGTATATGAGGCCTCTTTGCAGCTTCTTCTTGAGGTGCTTTGGCTGATGTGGAAGACCGTTTCAGACAGGTCTTTCTCCTGGTGACGCGTTCCATGCGTCGGGCTGCAGCGAGAACGTCCGAGTAAGAGGTAGGTGCGACGGATCCGATGAGTCTCTGCAGCTCGAAGTTTAGTCCGTCGAAGAATTTCTCAGCCTTCTCTTCTTCCGTTGGGATCAAAGTAGGGGCGAAGCGACTTAGACGAATGAATTCTGCGTTATACTCCTCCACTGTCATGCTGCTCTGAGTGAGACGATTGAACTTGTCCCGAAGTTCTGATCGAGCGATAGCCGGAATGTACATCTCCTGAAAGAGTCTGGAAAACTCTTCCCAAGTGACTCGGTCTGGTCCGAGCCGGGTCTCTTCAGATAGCCACCAATGGTGAGCATTGTCCGTCAACTGTATTCTAACGGCGGTCATCCAACGTTCTCTTGGAAGTTCAGCTGCTTCCAACTGGTGTTGTATGTTGGTGAGTGTCACGACCCGCACCCAGATGAATCGGGCACCGGTTCGCGAGTACGTCCAGCCTACGCCGCAGTGTCGGCGGTAGTACGCTGTCTAGATCATATCCACAGGTAAATTAAAATCTAGCTCATTCACAATAAATAACTAGGCAAGGATAATAACAGGAAATAGGAATGCTAAGATTTCATAAGACCAA
Source organism: Iris macrosiphon (assembly GCA_036927795.1). NCBI lineage: Eukaryota > Viridiplantae > Streptophyta > Magnoliopsida > Asparagales > Iridaceae > Iris > Iris macrosiphon. The sequence continues at coordinate 130,259,476 of JAYESA010000001.1, read as the reverse complement.
ATGTGACAAACAAATCCACAGTTTATTACAGAACCAGAAGATAAATCGGGGACAAACCCGAGTACTATGCTGAAAGAAAATACTAGCTAACTGGCTAACTACTCCTCAAAAGTAGTCTCCTGAGTAGGAACCGGCTCCTCAAAAGTATCATCTGCTACGCCATATGGGCCATAAAAGGTGGGGGCATAGTCCTCATCATCGCCTAAATGTCAACGGATCCAGTCAGGAAAGGAGCAAAGTACCAATACACAATAAAGCTTAAACTAAATATTTATGACAAGTAGTGAAAACTGACTAAGCATCACGATAAGAGTATGCATAATAAGTAGAAAAATTAACTAAGGTTAAGCACTAAAAATCAGGAATATAAATAAAACAGGATTATAATGAGACAAGAAAATGGAACTGCAACAAGACAACAAGAACTATGTGTGTGTAAAATTGTGTATTTAGAATACATAGTTGGCATGTAGGGGGTTATAAGGCTAATAAGGCCGTCATAGACGGCTAGCAGTCAGGAATAATCGAGTATAAGGCTGATGGTACAGTCGCGTACCAACAACTAGCAGTCAGGACAGGGGGAAGGGTAAACTACATGCCTCCTAGTATTCTCCCTCCCGACACGAAAAGCAAGACATGAAATCCAAATCCTAACACTAAGTGTAATCATCCAATGGTGCTAGTAGAGCAAGGAACTAATTACCATAATATAAAAAATAAATTCGAAGTGCAGGTACTTGCCTGATGTTCGATTTCCAACTACTGTTCTGTTACTCGGGAAATTTCCAGAAATGTCTCCGGATGCTAAAATAAACATTACCATCATGCTCAGAAGATATCAATCAGCTAGAAACGCCTGTCCTTGAGTCCAATTTGGAGACAAGGGCAAAAACGACAATTTCGGGTCAAGACGGGGTCCACATGTGGGCCCGCTTTGCACCGAAAAACGTGTCAGGGTCAAAGGTCTATAAATCTGTCAAACTTAGTATCAACAGGTCAGGAACGATGATACGAACCCAATGGAACTTCCAGAATTGGATTCCGATGAGCCGATCACAAAATCGCCCATCGAGCGGGGCCTGTGGGACCCACGACACGCGATTTCGTCAACGTTCTCGGAATCGAACGAAACTTGGGTCACAGGACCAGCGTATCGCTACGAGTCCGATGGCGCAAGTTTCGTTTCAATCCGACGTGCGTACACAAAGTTAGGGCACGATTCAGAAAAGGCGGATACGGGACGGTGTCCGCGGATACGCGTTGATCCCGGTGTGCACGCACACCCGAATCAACTTCTGCGAAATCACACACGTCCGTATCGATGATACGCACGTATCTGTGAAGACCGCACGCGACCAAGTCGTCCCGTTTGGCGGGGCATACCCAGTTCCGGGGTGAATCGGGGCATTTTTCCTGTTTTTTGGATCGCGGTTCGCGATCACCACAGGACACGATGCCCCGAGCGGGTTGCACGGGCACCGAGGGGGTCATGCAGGCTACGCAACACAAGTGACGAAATTGAAAACGGGGTAAACGAGCAGGGAGATACACGTACCTGAACAGGGCTTGAAAAACAGTGTTTCTCGTGTCCGTGGCGTGTCCGACACGAGAGAGAGAACTAGGGTTAGGGTTTGGGGCTGCCGAAGGCGGAGCTGAGGCGCTAAGGCCGGAGGCGGGCCGGAGGAGCGGTGTGGGTGGCGCGCCAGAGCGGGCGGGGGACGGGCGGAGCCGGCCGGAGGCGCTGCGACGAGGCGAGGGCTCAGGGTCGGCCTGGTTTCCTTGCGGGCGGGGAGAAGGAGGAGGCGGAGAGGGGGCTGCGGCGAGTTGGTGGCGGTGCTGGCGAAGGCGGGCACGGCGTGGCGGCGCTGGGCGGAGTGGTGGCGGTGGGGTGGTGCGATAGGGTGAGGGGCGGTGACCGGAGGCCGAGCGGGGGTTAATTTATAGGGGAGGAGGAGAGGCGAGGGGCCGAGGGAGGCGGGGGTCGTGGCCGGGGTGCGGGCGAGGTGGCCGGAGGCGGCGGCTCCGGAGGGAGACGCGGGGGGGGGGGGGGAGCGGTTCAGGCGGGGAAGAGTAGAGAAAGGGGAATGGGTCACGGGCGGCGGGTCGGGTTCGGGTGGACCCGACCCGACCCGTTAAGGCGGGCGGGCTGGGCCAGTTTGGGCCGAGGGTTGGGCCGGACTGGGCTGGGCTAGGGTAGGTTTTATTTAAATAAATAGTTAAATAATTAAATAAATAAATATTTTTAGGTGATTAAAAATAGGTCCGGGGCCCAATAAATTCCAGAAAAATTACCCTAAGTCCAGTTTTTCATTTTACACACAAAATATTATTTTCATAATATTTTAATATAATTTTATTATCATTTAAAAATCATTTAATAATTAAAACCCTGAATTTAATTAAGAAAAAATCCCAGAAAATTCTAAAAAATTGTGAAAATCCAAATTAAAAAAAGTTCTTGAAAATCAGGGGGCTCACAATCTACCCAACATATAAAATTTCATCCTCGAAATTAAAATATGGCACCATCTATTAATTCTTTATGTACATAAGGTAAGTCAATCGCAATCTTCTTGCGATAATCAAAATTCTAATCATATCCATTGCAATCACTTCAAGGTTAAGATGACCATTGCTCCAATCAAAATTTCCACCTATGGTTATCTCTTCTCACTTTCTCAAATTATCCATATCCATATCCAATTTTAAATTAAATTCTTATAACATCTTCAAAATTTAAATAAGCATGTAAATTTTACCTCACGATCTCTAACTATCATAATCTCCTCTAGAAGTAATCCGAGTCCAATATTATTCCCATTTTCACTTATAAATTTTTGTATGCTTCGACTTTTTAAACTCCATTCACATCCTCAACGTTTCAAATAGGTAGTCCAACCATCAAATTTTAATTCTTAATTTCAATCATCAAATTAAAAATAATTTAAATGCAATCCACCAATGTTCAAGTCTGAAATTCTATATTTTTATCCTCCAAACTCCAATTGATGATTTCACTTTCATTATTCAAAATTTAAATCATGTACCTAAGGTATACATATGGGTTCCTCAATATTAAGATTTTAAAATTTATTGATCCTCAAAACTTCAATGTAGATTATATCATAGATGATATGTCCTTAATTACGGAAGAATGATCCTCAATTATGTGATCGGCCTATGGGGTATATCCAGTACTCTCTGCGTATCCAACTTTACCAAGCACAAGGTTTCGTCTTTCCGAAATAAGAGAAGACGGTGGCCAATAATAAAGAGTTCAAGGGCAGCGTAATAGAATAGAAGTATCGGGATCAAGGCGTTTAAAGAATTCAAATGGGAATTGTCAAAGCTGTTGTGGATTGAAATCCTATTTTGGTAATCCTTTGTTCGACTGCTCGTATTAGCACAGTTATGTAACCGATACGATATGTCAGACATGTCCAGGGCAAGTATACTAGTCAACTATATATCTCAATCCACGTAAAGTAGTCGTGCAATGAGCGAACCAAAATGCACCATGGTTGATCAGACCGTAGTACACTGATTCTGAAATGTATCAGTGTGTTAACCCACTTATACATATGTCATGATCAAGCTCGATAGAAGAGTAAGCTTGCAAAACTAGGCTATATTTAGCAGCATAAGTCAAGGTAGTACAACAAATATAAGTATGCTAGATGATGATGAAAGGAGGTACAAATTAATTCAAGCTCACAAAGACAAAAACAAAATAAGCAATAATAAATAAAGACCACACAATCTCTACAGTTATCAAATGTAAAAGCATACCAGGTTATTAGCAAGTTCAAAATTACTAGGTTGGGGATGAGGTCACGAACCAACAGGCACGAGCTAAAACCAATACTAGAAACGGTTAACTACGAATCACTTATGCGCATTAGCTACTCCAAGAGTCTGCGCGTCCTCCAAAGTCATCGCGTAAGCTTGTCCGCGTCCTTGTGGTGGATTACTCTGCTGCTGTTGGGCCTGTTGGAAGAATGCTGCTTGTGGTACCAAGGGTGGTCTCGGTTCGGGTGCTGGTAGAGCTTGTTGGTTTATCACAATATCTCGTGGTGATCTTGTAGAAATCTCATCGCTTGCTGGTAGATCCATTACTCTGCATCCAAAATAAACGATAAGAGGCGCACAGGAATCAAGGCATGATGCAAGTCAAGGAATTAATTCGAATCCGAGATAGATGTCAAGAACGATTCAAGCAAGTGGATAAGATCCTAAAACTTATCATATTCTTACTGCAGGCCTGTTCGGTCCCTAAGTTGAAATCGAACAATTTAGTCGTTGACCTGCATGGGCCACCATAAAAACGAGTCACGACCCGCACCCAGATGAATCGGGCACCGGTTCGCGAGTACGTCCAGCCTACGCCGCAGTGTCGGCGGTAGTACGCTGTCTAGATCATATCCACAAGTAAATTAAAATCTAGCTCATTCATAATAAATAACTAGACAAGGATAATAACAGGAAATAGGAATGCTAAGATTTCATAAGACCAAATGTGACAAACAAATCCACAGTTTATTAAAGAACCAGAAGATAAATCGGGGACAAACCCGAGTACTATGCTGAAAGAAAATACTAGCTAACTGGCTAACTACTCCTCAAAAGTAGTCTCCTGAGTAGGAACCGGCTCCTCAAAAGTATCATCTGCTACGCCATATGGGCCATAAAAGGTGGGGGCATAGTCCTCATCATCGCCTAAATGTCAACGGATCCAGTCAGGAAAGGAGCAAAGTACCAATACACAACAAAGCTTAAACTAAATATTTATGACAAGTAGTGAAAACTGACTAAGCATCACGATAAGAGTATGCATAATAAGTAGAAAAATTAACTAAGGTTAAGCACTAAAAATCAGGAATATAAATAAAACAGGATTATAATGAGACAAGAAAATGGAACTGCAACAAGACAACAGGAACTATGTGTGTGTGAAATTGTGTATTTAGAATACATAGTTGGCATGTAGGGGGTTATAAGGCTAATAAGGCCGTCATAGATGGCTAGCAGTCAGGAATAATCGAGTATAAGGCTGATGGTACAGTCGTGTACCAACAACTAGCAGTCAGGACAGGGGGAAGGGTAAACTACATGCCTCCTAGTATTCTCCCTCCCGACACGAAAAGCAAGACATGAAATCTAAATCCTAACACTAAGTGTAATCATCCAATGGTGCTAGTAGAGCAAGAAACTAATTACCATAATATAAAGAATAAACTCGAAGTGCAGGTACTTGCCTGATGTTCGATTTCCAACTACTGTTCTGTTACTCGAGAAATTTCCAGAAATGTCTCCGGATGCTGAAATAAACATTATCATCATGCTCAGAAAATATCAATCAGCTAAAAACGCCTGTCCTTGAGTCCAATTTGGAGACAAGGGCAAAAACGACAATTTTGGGTCAAGATGAGGTCCACATGTGGGCCCGCTTTGCACCAAAAAATGTGTCAGGGTCAAAGGTCTCTAAATCTGTCCAACTTAGTGTCAACAAGTCAGGAACGATGGTACGAATCCAACGGAACTTCCAGAATTGGATTCCGATGAGCCGATCACAAAATCGCCCTTCGAGCGGGGCCTATGGGACCCACGACACGCGATTTTGTCAACGTTCTCGGAATCGAACCAAACTTGGGTCACAGGACCAGCGTATCGCTACGTGTCCGATGGCGCAAGTTTTGTTTCAATCCGACGTGCGTACACAAAGTTAGGGCACGATTCAGAAAAGGCGGATACAGGGCGGTGTCCGCGGATACGCGTTGATCCCGGTGTGCACACACACCCGAATTGACTTCTGCGAAATTCCACACGTCCGTATCGACGATGCGCACGTATCTGTGAAGATCGCACGCGACCAAGTCGTCCCGTTTGGCGAGGCGTACCCAGTTCCGGGGTGAATCGGGGCATTTTTCCTATTTTTTGGATCGCGGTTCGCGATCACCACAGGACGCGATGCCCTGAGCGGGTTGCACGGGCACCGAGGGGGTCATACAGGCTACGCAACGCAACTGACAGAATTGAAAATGGGGTAAACGAGCAGGGAGATACACGTACCTGAACAGGGCTTGAAAAACAGCATTTCTCGTGTCCGTGGCGTGTCCGACACGAGAGAGAGAACTAGGGTTAAGGTTAGGGTTTGGGGTTGCCGGAGGCGGAGCTGAGGTGCTGAGGCCGGAGGAGGGCCGGAGGAGCGGCGCGGGTGGCGCGCCGGAGCGGGCGGGGGACGGGCGGAGCCGGCCGGAGGCGCTGCGGCGAGGCGAGGGCTCGGGGTCGGCCTGGTTTCCTTGCGGGCGGGGAGAAGGAGGAGGCGGAGAGGGGGCTGCGACGAGTTGGTGGCGGTGCTGGCGAAGGCGGGCACGGCGTGGCGGCTCTGGGCGGAGTGGTGGCGGCGGGGTGGTGCGATAGGGTGAGGGGCGGTGACCGGAGGCCGAGCGGGGGTTAATTTATAGGGGAGGAGGAGAGGCGAGGGGCCGAGGGAGGCGGGGGTCGTGGCCGGGGTGCGGGCGAGGTGGTCGGGCGGAGCGCCACGTGGCCGGAGGCGGCGGCTCCGGCGGGAGACGAGGGGGGGGGGAGCGGTTCAGGCGGGGAAGGGGGGAGAAAGGGGAATGGGTCACGGGCGGCGGGTCGGGTTCGGGTGGACCCGACCCGACCCGTTAAGGCGGGCGGGCTGGGCCAGTTTGGGCCGAGGGTTGGGCCGGACTGGGCTGGGCTAGGGTAGGTTTTATTTAAATAAATAGTTAAATAATTAAATAATTAAATAAATAAATAAATAAATATTTTTAGGTGATTAAAAATAGGTCCGGGGCCCAATAAATTCCAGAAAAATTATCCTAAGTCCAGTTTTTTATTTTACACACAAAATATTATTTTCATAATATTTTAATATAATTTTATTATCATTTAAAAATTATTTAATAATTAAAACCCTGAATTTAATTAAGAAAAAATCCCAGAAAATACCAGAAAATTGTGAAAATCCAAATTAAAAAAGTTCTTGAAAATCAGGGGGCTCACAGTGAGCCACTCATGAACTTCGGTTGGTCCTTCCTTGCCCGAAAAAGTACGGGGCTTGAGTTGACAAAAATCAGTGATAGACCCCGTTGCTGGTCGCCTAGCTTGTGGGTTCACTTACTCCAACGCGGTTACTAGGCTGGTTCTCAAATACACTGCCTCATGACGCTGCGCCTCCTGATGAATTTGTTGTTGGGCTTGCATCATTGCGTAGATCATTTGAAATATCTTCTGCCCGTCTATAGGTTGCCTTTGTGGAAATACGGGCATCGGTTGAACGAACTGCGGAGGCGGAGGGATGTCATCATGCCGGAACCTTAAATTTTGCTGGGCTGCTTGATTGCTTTGAGAAGATTGTCCTTGGTCTTCGGGTGTCACTCCTTCATCATAAGTAACCACAACATCATGTGGTGTACTCAAGGGATTCTCGTCTCCGCTTCTTGGATCCATTACTCTGCATCAAAAATAAACTATAAGAGGCGTACAGGAATCAAGGCAAGATGCAAGTCAAAAATTAATTCGAATACGATACAGATATCAAGAACGTTTCAAGCAGGTGGATGAGATCCTAAAAACTTATCCTATTTTATTGCAGGCCTGTTCGGTCCCTAAGTTGAAACCGAACAATTTAGTCGTAGACCTGCATGGGCTACCACAAAAACCATGTCACGTCCCAGTCCCAAAATAACGAGGGACTAGACACATGGCAATGGCCAGCAGCACACACCGATGGACAAACCCAATTTAATGGATCCATCGGGGCATACTTAAGCTGTATTACAACGATCAGGGTTTACTATCTCATCCACATAATGAATATAACAAAGTCAACATAAGAAAATAAAATATCAACAACATCATCAAGTCTCAAGTAAATAAAATCGGGGAACAACCCGATATTAAGTCTGTTACAAATGTTCATTTAAACAGGAATAAAAGAGTTTATTTGCCATAAAAACTGAGCAATGGAATAAGCAGATGTTCAGGAGAAGTCCTCAGCGATCACCTCGTCCTCAGGTACTGGTACTGTTTCGAGAAGTGCTTATGTTCCGTAGACCTCAGGGTAGATATCCTCTGCTAATCCTGGGGACATAATCCGGTATCCAGGTCCTTAGGGGACATAGCAAGGTACAAAAGATACAAGCCAAAAATGCAGTATAACAATAAATGTAATAATAGGGTAAATAAATAACCATCTATGTGAAATACAAGTTGAGAGCATCACTAGAACTTAGGCTGATACCACTACAAGCTCTGTGTCGGGGAGCCGGTAGCAGTTATACTATGAGTTTTACTATGTGTTTACTATGGATTTTATATACATATAATCAGCCTATAGCCTGTGTGTCTCTCCCCACCCAATGTAATCACACGTCTCATGTCCATGACACACATGATTATCTCTAATGCAACTAGTCATAATATCTAAGTAAAGGAATAAATCATGAAAACTGTATCCTATACAGAATCACCATGAATATCTCAGGACGATTCTGTATCATGAATAGTGTCAAGTGTCCTGGGTTATGTCGTACTTGATAATGCAAGCACGATAAGTATAGGGTCTCGGTATCCATGTCTAAGTGACTTTACACAACTCCGCGTATGGTGTTGGCACCCGACTATTAATCGGACGCTAAGTAAGTCACACGGTCCTAGGTTTAAGCATGTACCACAATATTTATAAATAAGCCAAGGAAATAAATAACAAGATCTGCAAGTTTTGGCAAGGTACACTTGCCTGGGTTTTCGGCTCCAATTGTAGCTCTGGCTTCAGCGGGATTGCAGGCAGTACTCCGGTTGCTGAAATAGACATCACCATCAAATCCAGAAAATATTAATCAGCTAGAAACGCCTGTCCTTGAGTCCAATTTGGACACAGGGGCAAAAATGACATTTTAGGGTCAAGGCGGGGTCCACATATAGGCCACTTTGCACCGAAAAATGTGTCAGGGTCAAAGGTCTCCAAATCTGTCAAACTTAGTGTCAACAAGTCAGGAACGATGATACGAACCCAACGGAACTTCCAAAATTGGATTCCGATGAGTCGTTCACAAAATCGCCCATCAAGTGGAGCCTGTAGGGCCCACGACACACGATTTCGTCAACGTTCTCAGAATCGAACCAAACTTGGGTCACAGGACCAACGTATTGCTATGATTCCGATGGCGCAAGTTTTGTCTCGATCCGACGTGTGTACACTAAGTTACAGCGAGATTCAGAAAGGTCGAATACGGGACGGTGTCCGCGGATACGCGTTAATTCCGGTGTGCACGCACATCCGAATCAGCTTCTGCGAAATCCTCCACGTCCGTATCAACGACGCGCACGTATCTGTGAAGACCGCACGCGACCAAGTCATCCCGTTTGGCGGGGCTTACTCAGTTCCGGGGTGAAACAGGGCGTTGGTTTTCCTATTTGTGGATCGCGGTTCGCGATCGCCACAGGACGCGATGCACCGAGCGGGTTGCACGGGCACCGAGAGGGTCACGCAGGGTTCACGATGCAACAGACGGAAACAAAAATAGGTAAACGAGCAGAGAGAAACGGGTACCTGAACAGGGCTCCAGAAACGACGTTTCTCGTGTCCTCGCGTGTCGACACGAGACAGTGTCCTGTGTCTCTGTTCGGTTCTAGGGTTAGGGATTCGGGCTGCCGGAGGGTCCCTGCGGGCCGGGGCGCTCGCTGGAGGAGGGCAGCTCGACGAGGGCTGGGCGGGGTCGTCGTGACTTGGGCGGCCGGACTTGGGTCTGGAGGGCGGCGGAAGTTTCTGGAGTCGGGTTCGGCGGGAACTTGATCGGAGGGGAAGGAGAGGGAGGAGGTGCTGGTGGAGAGGGGTGATGGTCGGAGCGGCCTGGCTGCACTGCGAGGGGGTGGCTGGGCCAGGAGAGGGTGGCAGCGCTGGTGGAGGCGGGCTCGAGTGGAGGAGACGGCCTGCGGGAGCTGGGCAGGGGACAGCGGAGGCGAGGGATCCGGCTAGGCAGAGTCCGGCGAGGGCTCGGGATGGGTTGGCTGATGGAAGAGATGGAGGAGAGGGAGGATGGCGGGGCGTGGCGCTGGCGAGGCGGCGAGGCTGGAGGAGCTGCGACGTCGGGTTGCAGGTGGCGGCGTCGGAGAAGAGGTTAGGGTTAGGGTCTCCGACGAGATCGACGGAGTGGGCAGCGGGGAAACGGAGGGAAGGAGGAGAGCTTATATAGAGGGAAAGAGGGAGAGGTACGGCCGGAGGTTGGCCGGGAGTCGAAGGGGAAGAGCCGGGGGTTCCATGGGAGGTGAATGTGGACGGTCGCCGGCGGCCACGGCGGCGGAAACGGCCGCCGGCAGGTGAAGGGTCGGGGAAGGGAAAGTTTGGGGTTTCGGTTACAGGCGGGTCGGGTCGGGTGCCTAGCGGGTCGGGTCTGACCCGGATCCGACCCATTAAGGGTTTGGGCCGGTTCAGGCAGACCGGCCTGTCCGGTTCGGTTTAAATTTTAGGTTCGGGTTAAACCGGGTTTAATATTGGGTTTAATTAAATAGGTTAAATTAATCAATAGTTTTTAAGGCTTTAAAAATCCATCCGGGGTCCAATAAATTCCCAGAAAATTATCCTATGTCCGATTTTTAATTTTACACTAGAAAATATAATTTTCATCATATTTTAATATTATATAATATCTTTTAAAAATTTATTTTAAATTAAACACCTGAATTTAATTACAGAAAATTCCAGAAAATTGTGAAAAATCCAAATTTAAAAATTCTTGAAAATCAGGGGGTTTACAAAACCAAAACCCAAACCATAATACTAAGAACCAAATTGCATAAAAATATATAGTTAACTTCTAATTTGAATTGTCCATAAAGAGATCATGGCTATGCCGAAATATCACATAATGGTTAGATAAATGAATATAAACAACCTAAAAATTCTTGTTTTTTTTCAACAAAAATAAGTCAAAAAATGTCCAAAATTTTTCATAATCATTATAATCCAAATCACAATACAAAAAGAATAAAAAAATTAATTAAATAAATCACCGTAATGCAAATCATGTTAAGAAAAATTCAAGCAACCGCACACCATCTTGATTCCTCATAAACTATATAAACAATGCAACTGGATCAAGACAAAAAAGATTTAGATGAGAGATATCTTCACACTAGGATCACACTATGATTCAATTTTTTTTGGGGGGTTGGATGGCGACAACGGAGAGCCATTGTCGTCGATGGCTATGGTGTCGAAGAGGATTAGGAGATTAGCTCCCCCACACTGAACCGATCGACTACGTCTCTAAAGTCGCGATGGCTCTGATGGGTCTCGATGATGTCGTAGATGATCTCTGATGGTAGTCATCGTTCGTCTTTATCGAGATTTGACGAGAACATTGACGCCATTTGAGTAGAAGAAGTAATAAAGATATAGATAAAATTTTGGAATTTCCTGATAAAGAGAGAAATTCATGGGTTTATGATGGGGATGTCCCGAACACATGAAGGTGCGGGTGACCAAAATAATTTTTCTTCTATAAATAATAATATTTTTAGGTTAGAAACTATTACACTAATATTAGCGATACTCATGTTATTTGAATTATATATTATCTTATAGTTTAATTTAAAAATTAATTAATTATCTATATAGTTTAATATTAGTTGAGCATGATGTCAACCAAATATAGTCAAATTATTAATTTAACACTTGTTACCTTTTTATGAGTATTCTTAAATAGTTACATAATTATATTTGTTTGTGGAAAATAATAAATAAAAATTAAGTGGGAGGAGCAAGACAGGGAAACATGGTAGGTAAGGGGCCACAATTATCATAAAATAGTTGGCCAAATTTTTTGTAAAAAAATCCCCTATCTTTCTTATCCACTTGACCCTAAGAGCATCATTAGTAAGGTCCATCTCATATTCTAGTTTCAGAATTTAGAAGCTTATTTAGTTGAATAGTAAGATTCATTTCAAGTTTCAATTTCTAGATTCTCGGATCAAATCCATCCACAAGAGATATAGGTTGAGTCTGAGAATTTCTAAATTTATAATGTAGAAAAATATTTTGTAGAATAGTAAGTTCCAATTTGGAACTTCAATTTATAGATTATAGATTTGACATTATTATTTTTCACATTAAATTTTGACCACACAATCTTTGGGACTAAAGCTCATTTTATTATTTTCTATTATTCTCATACAAATTCAATCCATTCTACATTTATATTTCTTTTTTTTCTTTTTTCTTTTTTAATTTTGGACCTCAAGATGCAATTTTGAGCAACAACTACTAAGAATGCTCTTAGTAAGGTCCATCCCAATTTATAGATTCTAGATTCAGAATATACGAGCTGATTTGGTAGAGTAGTAAGACTCATTACATTCCAAGTTTCAATTTCTAGATTTTTAGGTCCAACCGACCACATGAGCTATAGGTCCGGTCTGAGAATTTCTAGATTCATAATATATTAACTCATTTTGTATAATAGTAAGTCCCAATTTTGAGTCCTAATTTCTATATTCTAGATTTTACATTTTTTTTACGTTAATTTTTGACCACACAATCATTGGACCAAATGTCACTTTATCATTTTCTACTATTCTGATACAAACCCAACCCATTCTACGTTTACAATTTTTTTTTAAAAATTTGGGCCTCAAGATGCAATTTTTAGCACTATCCACTAAGGATGCTCTAAGAGCAACAATAGTAAGGTATCTCCAATGTGGGTTTCTATCTCCCATATTTCTATGATATAAAAAAAATTTAGAAAAAAAATTCTCCCAATGATGATTTATATTCCAAATTTTATCCTAGGTGGCATCGATGTAGGATGAAAAATTTCTATGAGGGTTTATATACGTAGAAACTCTCATAGAAATCCCCATCTCTCATGGTAATTATTATTGGGCCCCACATCATTAACTTGATTCTTTCATTTTGTGACATCTAGGATAGAAATGGAGAACTATTGGAGAATTTTTTTTTGTTTATACAATTTCTAGGTAGAAACTCTATCAACTAGAATAGAAATTTACTAAAAGTACAATGCCAAGTAAGATAGAAACTCAATCTTAGAAATCTCCATTGGAGATGGCCTAAGGCTCATTCCGATTTTTAGATTCTAGATTCAGAATTTAGGAGCTCATTTTGTAGAATAGTAAAGCTCAATTGGATTTTCATTATGGTCCCAACCCACCAACATGAGTTATAGCTTGAGTCTCATAAATTTTATATTCAGAATGTAGGAACTTATTTTGTATAATAGTAATACTCAATTAGAGTCACAATTTTTATTTTTAAATTTTATATTAACTTTTTATCACATTAATTTTTTACCGCATAACTTTTGGATCTAAATTTTTTTTTTTTTTTTTTCCATACAGATCGACCCATTCAAGATTTACTTTTGTGTTATAAATTGGGGTCTCAAGATTTTTTTTTTTATTAATACTCGAAGGAGACCTTCACTTCTTTGGAACCTATAGAACTTGGAAGAAGTCAAAGAAATTATTTTTGGAACTAAAGTGATGGATCCTATAAATAAGTTCTTGTTCTTTCGTACTTGATTTTTTTTTGTATTTGGTCCTTTAGGAAAATTGTACTTGGAACTCAAAAGAACTAAACACAGGTTCACGTGGACTAAGGCTCGTTTGGTTACATTTTTTAAAGTTGTTTTCAACGTTTAAACACCAACTCAAACAAAAATTGCGTTGGCAGATGACATTTTGGAACTGCTTTCAAAATTTTCTTTTAGAAAATATGCGTTTAAACGCAGCTTTCGAAGAGAAACCAAAAATCTGTTTTCTGAGTAATTTTTTTGAACGTTCTTCTACTGTTTAGCGCCACCCCTCCCCCTCCCTTGCTCACTCTCTCTCGATTCTCTCCTCTTACAATTTTTTTCTCATGCCTCTCATCTCTCAGCAAAAAGACGATGGATCTGAAGTGACGACGTCCCGCAACGACCGAAGACGAGCTCGAAGATGATAGGGGAGACCCAGATCTGGCCATGGCTCCACCTCGACGGCCCCTACAACTCCTCTTGAGTCTTCTTCGTCAGTCCAGGCTCAAGTCCTCCTCGTCGAAGACCGAGACCACGACAACTGTAACGACCCGTTCTGCTCAAGCGGACAACTGATTCAAACGGCAAAAGTGCTACGACCCGACCCGCTTTGCTCAACGAGAATACTCGTTTGAGGCAAAAGGATTTTCAGACTTGGCCCTTCAGGAGTTCCGGCTTAGGCTTTCAGAGGCTCGCTCGAAGTATCTCTCGACCGAGGCGAATCATCACTAAGGTGGGTGGCTACGATGAACTTGTCTTTGCTTAGCCAACACACTTAAAATATGGACGTTACATGCTAGTCGCTAGGTGAATCACCCTATGCATGCTAATAAAAAAAACAATGAACCTAGCTAAGGGAATAATCCCAACTCGTATTGCTTGTGTTAGAACATGGAAATAAAACTTTGCTTATATATGGACCCTCGCATGCTACCTTTGCCTTGTGCAACTAGACCCCGCTATGCCTCAAGTAGCACAATACATATATACTCATCGCAGTGCACTATTTACTTGCTTACACTGCACGTCCCTAGATCATGTCGCTCGGTATGTCTCTTTACGGTTTTACTCCTCGCTTACCCTTAGACCCGTGCCAAACGTAAATGCTTATGTTTTCATAAAAATGCATGCTTGTCTGCTTATATGTTAACTTGTAATGTTGCCTCGATCCAATACTTGCCATAATGAAATTGATGCCACAATCAAGTAATACTATCGCGTATCGTGCATGCATCTTGTTAGCCAGAAGACCATCAAATGGTCCTTCTGTGCAATGTGAACCTGCAAGTATCCGGGACCGTTAGGTCGCCAAGGCAATCCCCGAATCAGGGGAATGCATCAAGGTAAGTGGAACACTGAACGAGAATCATGTCAAGTTTACATTCTGAACGAGAATCATGTCAAGCAAATCAAGAATCACAGCTCGTGGAGCAAATGCTCGTTCAGAACAAGAACCATGGATTATCATGTCAAGTTGTGTGAAATTGGAAGACAAGACTTGCATGTCACGGACAACTTGTTTTAACAAGTGGATCTTCGGATCCAATTCCACGGAGGCACCGGGGCCGATCCGATCCGGAATAGAATATCATGTTTAGTCTCATGTGATTGGCGGGATGGCTTGTAGCACACTACGTACTTTCGTTGCATGCCATTCTCGTCAATGACTATGTCCTTTATGGCTATGACAGCGACAATTGTTCATATAGATAAGTCATCCTCGCTTAGCGGCTATCCGCGTGCGAGTCATTGCATCGCATCGAGAATATCTGAAACACCCGAACGGATATGAGTAAACACATTTGTGTATATAAATGAATCACTTGAACATCCAATGCAACACACCTGATAGTTCGTGTAACTCGTGCACCCGAAATATAATCTCGCTCATAACACTTGTGTTTGCATACGTTATTGCCCCTGGATTTCATAATAAATACTTGTGCTTGTTTTAACTTAATTTTCCTTGGACATGGAAGGACAAATGGTAAGTTGATAAGTCTTATCGTGTTCCTTTATATCGCACGATGCACTTCAAACGCGAGTTAGGCTTTTCATCATTATCATAAAACCGATCCTAAGGCAAAATTAGAAAGATAACTTAATAGATGATGCACAAAACTAATATAACGTGTTTGGATTTATCGAGCGGGCGAGAAGCCTCCCCACCAGTGCATTCATGTACTGATGACCCACCAAATTATGTGCAGGGTGCGGAAGAACCTCGTTCGGTACGGATGCCTCCCTCGTGCGTGCTAAGGCGTATAGTTTACTCTGGAGACTTGGAGCGTTGCGTTCGGAACTGAAGCACATATACAAGACATAATGTTGGAACATTGCCTATGTATCATTCCACAAATGTAGCCACTTGGCACGCTTTTACTGTTTCAGAGAGAGGTTTGAGCGACTTGTAATCTCGGCCTAGCGCCGCCTGTAACACTTGTTCAATATCAATAAAGAGTTTGCTTTACTTCAATACTTGTGTTATTCAATGCTTCTGCTATTGACGACTCAGTGAACTTGTTGCCAATCGCCTATGCGTTTATTATTCTGTTGCACTCGGACAATCTGTGCGACTCTGTGGCTTAGACCTCTTACCGCCTGTTCGGATTTTGGCCTTGCACGGGCGCGGCTCACGCTCGTGCGACATCACGCCCAGATGGGTCAAGCGATCGTCCCGCGGGAGCGCTGGCATGGTGATTCGTGCCTAGCAGGGACGGCCGATTAGCCTCCGAGAGATCGAGGCGTGACATATTGGTATCAGAGCATGGCTTTACGCCTTTGGACTTCGTTTCGATTTTCTCAGTTTTGAAAGCTCGTTCGTGGGTTATGTGCATACGCTCTCTCTCAATGTCCCATCGGGATGTTCCAAATAATGAGTCTAAATACTTTTAAAAAGTGCATGTAAATGATATGATTGCTTGTACAAAATTGTAATATGATGGCCTTTGTGCCAGCCTGTGTTAGGCTTTATCGGAATAGACTCGTGCTAGAAATTGCAAGTTATGTGCGAACCCGAGTACCTATACAAGATTACCCAAATGGTTACTGTGCAAAATAGAATATCGTTCGAACAGTTAGCTATACACACAGCCTTTCTGCTAAGTTGTGTAGAGTATCGCGCGCCAAGACCTTTTGGTGCAAGCTAGTTGCAAACGAGAAAGGGATATCGTTCAGATAAGGGATAAGTCAGACTTACAATTGCAACCGATAGAAACATTTTCAGTTTATCGCTTAGGCAAATATAGAGAATTGTGCTTAGATTTTGGGAAATAGCTCAAACGGTATTTCGTGTCAGAAGATACAAATCGAATATGGTTTACTTGGATGACTATAAATAGAAATATATATATAAGAGACCAAGATTTATCAGGCGATACCTAAGTATCGTGCAGGAATTCTAAGAAAACTTGGTGAATACGCTAGCGATTGATGCGAACATCGATTGAGGATTTGATTGGGTGACTCAATTCTAAGTGGTGTATGGATCATTTAAAAATATCCAAACGGATTCATAGATCTCGTGCAATAGTCAGAATAAACGATTTAAAAATGTATTGAACAAATGATAAGGCTTATATCGAATAGGAATTCACAAAAATGGAAATAGATATCTTGGTTAAGGAAACTTGTTAAAAACTTGGAGGATTATGCAAACGATAATGGATTTGACTTGGAGTTTGGAAGAACGATCTTGAAATCTAGCTCGAAAAGAAGACATTCGAAATCAGTCCCAATAAGAACGATTATCCTGCGGGAGCGTCGGCGTGGTGATTTTACGTACGGCGGGGATGATCGAACTCGATGGAACATGTTCGACGATTATTCCACGAACTTGATAAAAGGGACGTATCAAATGGATAGACTTTGGCTTGAGAATTTAAAACTCAGTTGTTTGAGGAATGCCAGAAGTAGACTATGGATTTACCGGATGGTAACATTGAAGTTGGATGATTTTGCTAGACGAATTATAATCATAGCATGAATGGACATGACTTGGTGGATAAATATATATAACTTGGATGGAGCAAGGTAAAATATTAAGGTGTCTCGATCGTTTCGAAGATAACCATAACGTTCAAACGTTCTTCCCTTGTGCGAGCGTAATCTCTATGCTCGTGCATGCGTCACACCCGGATTATGACGATTATCCAACGGGAGTATTAACGTGGTGATCTTACGTCTAACGAGGGTGACCGAACTTGCGGGAGACCGGAGCGTGACAACTGATGGGTCGTCTTGACTTGTGGTTCGACACGATAAGACGAATTTGGAAATGCAAGTGAATCGAAAGTGTTTCGTAGATAAGTTAGCCTTGAACCAGGAGTAAATCACGCATAATAGTTTCGTAAACGGATACATAAATCTTGTTGGACGACTTGGAGTTATAAACAAAGGTTTAGAATTGAATCTTGGCTTGGTGGTCTAGACTTGGTATGGATAGGGATTCTATCAAAACATATTTGGAGAGATAGACAATGCAAATCACTAGGCTTGTCCTACAAACTTGGATATATCATAGATTTTTACTGATCGAACTCGACCCCTATACAAACGAACGTGTTAAGAGAGTAGGATAATCAGTGCTCGATGTTTAAAAATCTGAGTAAATTAAGCTTGGGTAGAATATCCCGTACAAATGAACAATGGTTTGACCCTAGGATTTGGGACGAGCATCGTGTAACAAAATTATACGATGAATCGTGTGCTTGAACTTGTACCTTTGACCTTGTGAGCTGGCCTAGTAATTAGGCAGACGACCCTGTGCCGAGTGAAAAAATTAGTGTGACCGACTTTAGCATATTGCTTGAACAAGCCATAGAACTGGGGTAGCCAAACTTAGTGTTAGACTTGGAACGATAACGTATGCTATGTTTGACTCGAATGGATGGACGCTAGATCGGATAGATCGTACTTAACGGTAGTGCAAATAATTGATTGGAATAGAAATGACTTGGATTTGATTGACCCTGTCGGAAGTATCCTTTTGATTTGTAAAAATGAGAACCCTTGAGATTTTTGCAAGTAGCTTGTCCGATTTCACTATCTCTAAGTTTGGTTGAATGCATATGTTTGAGGGACGCCTTAAACGTGTGCACGATCCAAGACTCAGTGATATGTAAAACTCGAGTGCTAAGACTTTGCTATCGCTGAGTTGATTGACATGCATATGTTTGAGGGGCACTTCGAATATGTGCATGATCCAAACTTTCGATATGCTGATCTCGAATGCTAGTGCAAGTAAAAATGTTAAACCCGCATGGACAAGTATAACGACTTATATAAGTTCTCCTCAGTCTTAGATCATTATTCATGATGGATTGTAACGCACCCCGCGTTAAGCAACATGTTCTGCGCCAAGGCGCAATTGAGACCGAGTAAGAACTTAGATTGGTTATAGAGTCATTCAATGAGACCGACCCAGCATACATGTATCACGGTAATAAGGAACGAGTAGGAGATTGTGTTTGAATGAATCTAGTGGTACTGATTGCTACGCTTGGGATAGATTCGATAGTGCGGTAGAACAACCTGCACTCAGGAAGTTTCGGGGACGAGATTTTTTTGAGTAGTGTATAATGTAACGACCCATTTCGCTCAAGTGGACAGCCGATTCAAACAACAAAAGTGCCATGACCCGACCTGCTTTGCTCAGCGAGAATACTCGTTTGAGGCAAAAAGATTTCCAAACTTGGTCCTTCAGGAGTTCCGGCTTAGGCTTTCAGAGGTTCGCTCGGAGTATTCATCGACCGAAGCGAATCATCGCTATGGTGGGTGGCTACGATGAACTTGTCTTTGCTTAGCCAGCACACTTAAAATATGGATGATACATGCTAGTCGCTAGGTGAATTACTCCTTGCATGCTAATAAAGAAAATAACGCACCTAGCTAAGGGAATAATTCCAACTCATATTGCTTGTGTTAGAACATGTAAATAAAACTTTGCTTATATATGGACCCTCGCATGCTACCTTTTGTCATGCCCCGATCTCCCACAGGCTAATCGGCCATCCCCGCTAGGCAAGAATCACCGCGCCAGCGCTCTCGCGGGACTATCGCTTGACCCATCTGGGCATGATGCCGCACGAGCTTAAGTCGCGCCTGTGCAAGGCCGTGGCTCTGGCTGGAGGTATAAGGTCTAAGCCACAGAGTTGCACGGATTGTCCGAGTGCAGCAGAATTATAAACGCATAGACGATTGGTAACAAGTTCACAGAGTCGTCAATAGTAGAAGCATTGAATAACACAAGTATAGAAGTAAAGCAAACTCTTATCCCGCAGTTCTGATCGAGCGATAGCCAAAATGTACATCTCTTGAAAGAGTCTGGAGAACTCTTCCCACGTAACTCGGTCTGGTCCGAGTCGTCTCTCTTCAGATAGCCACCAGTAGTGAGCATTGCCCGTCAATTGCATTCTAACGGCGGTCATCCAACGTTCTCTTGGAAGCTCAGCTGCTTCCAACTGGTGTTGTATGTTGGTGAGCCACTCATGCACTTCAGTTGGTCCTTCTTTGCCTGAAAAGGTATGGGGCTTGAGTTGATAGAGCCCGTCATTGGTTGTCGAGCTGGTAGGTTGACCTTCTCCAGTGCATTTACTAGACTGTTCCTCAAGTAATCAGCCTCGCGACGCTGAGCCTCGTGTTGGACTTGTTGCTGGGCTTGCATCATTGCGTAGATCAGTTGGAATATCTGTTGCCCGTCAATCGGCTGCCCTTGAGGGAATACAGGCATCGGTAGAACGAACTGCGGAGGCGGCGGAATGTCATCACGCCGAAATCTAGAAGCTTGCTGATCTGCTTGGCTGCTTCGGTGAGTAGAGGGATTTCCACTCAATAGCGTCACTTCATCTTCTCCGTAGGTGGCTTCAGCACCTATTGGTGTTCTTGCTGGAGTTCCATCGTTTTCTCGTGAATCCATTACTCTGCATCAAAAATAAACTATAAGAAGCGCACTGGATTCAAGGCAAGATGCAAGTCAAAAAGTTAATTTGAATACGATTCAGATATCAAGAACGTTTCAAACAAGTGGATGAGATCCTAAAAACTTATCCTATTCTTATTGCATGCCTGTTCGGTCCCTAAGTTGAAACCGAACAAGTAAGTCGTAGACCTGCATGGGCCACCACAAAAACCATGTCACGCCCCAGTCCCAAAATATCGAGGGACTAGACACGTGGCAATGGCCAGCAGCACGCACCGATGGACAAACCCAATTTAATGGATCCATCGGGGCATACTTAAGCTGTTTTACAATAGTCAGGGTTTTACTAATCTCATCCACAGAATAAAGATAGCAATATCAGCAAAAGAAATATTAAACAACAACCAGTCAAAGTAAATAAAATCGGGGAACAACCCGATATTAAGTCTGTTATAATTGTTCAATCAAACAGGAATAAAAGAGTTTAATTGGTATTTAAACTGAGCATAGGGAAGCAGATGTTCAGGAGAAATCCTCAGCGATCACCTCGTCCTCAGGTTCTGGTACTGCTCCGAGTAGTGCTCCTGTTCCGTATACCTCAGGATAGATCTCGTCTGCTAAACCTGGGGACATAATCCAGATCCAGGTCCTCAGGGGTCATAGCAAGGTACAAGAAAGCTCAAGCCAAAATAATACAGTAATTGAAACAAATAGGGTAAATAAATAAATCAGCTAAGTGATAATGCAAGTGAGAGTTATTAGTCATACTCAGGCTGAGACTACTACAGTATCAGTGTCAAGAAACCATAGCAGTATTTTCTCGAAGGGCCAGAACTGGTGCCAAAGCTCTGTGTCAGAGACTATGACACATCCAGATTACAATATATATAATATAATCAGCCTTGATATGGTAATACTCTCCCCACCCAATGTAATCTCACGTCACAGTTCTCAATGTTCATGTTACGCAAGATTAAGCTAATGCAATAAGTCAGGATAAAATCTAAGCATGTAAAATATATAAGTCATAAACCTGTACCTATATAGAATCACCTTGAATATTCAGGAAGATTCTGTCTCATGATCTGTGTCAAGTGTCCTGGGTATAATGTACTTGATATGGCAAGTACGAGAATGTAAATGTCACGATATCCATCTCTAGTTGACATTGTACAACCCCGCGTACGGTGTTGGCACCCGACTATAATCGAACGCTAAGCAAGTCACACGGCCCTAGGGTTGAGCATGTACAACAGTCACAGAAAATAAATCAAGAGAACAAAATGAATCAATATACTGCAATTTATGGCAAGGTACACTTGCCTGGGTTTCTGGCTCCAATTGTAGCTCTGGCTTCAGCGGGGATTGCAGGCAGTACTCTGGTTGCTGAAATAGACATCATCATCAGATCCAAAAAATATTAATCAGCTAGAAACGCCTGTCCTTGAGTCCAAGTTGGAGACAAGGGCAAAAATGACATTTTTGGGTCAAGGCGGGGTCCAGATGTGGGCCGCTTTGCAACGAAAAATGCATCAGGGTCAAAGGTCTCCAAAACTGTCCAACTTAGTGTCAACAGGTCAGGAACGATGATACGAACCCAACGGAACTTCCAGAATTGGATTCCGATGAGCCGTTCTCAAAATCGTCCGTCGAGTGGAACCTGTGGGGCCCACGACACGCGATTTTGTCCACGTTCTCAGAATCGAACCAAACTTGGCTCACAGGACCAGCGTATTGCTATGAGTCCGATGGCGAAAATTTTGTCTCGACCCGACGTGTATACACTAAGTTACAGCAAGAACCAGAAAGGTCGGATACGGGACGTTGTCCGCGGATACGCACTGATTCCGGTGTGCACGCACATCCTAATCAGCTTCTGCGAAATCCCGCACGTCCGTATCAACGACGCGCACGTATCTGTGAAGACCGCACGCGACCAAGTCGTCCCGTTTGGCGGGGCGTACTCAGTTCCGGGGTGAAATAGGGCGTTGGTTTTCCTGTTTTTGGATCGCGGTTCACGATCACCACAGGACGCGATGCGTCGAGCGGGTTGCACGGGCACCGAGGGAGTCATACAGGCTACGCGATGCAACTGACGGAAACAAAAATGGGTAAACGAGCAGGGAGATACGCGTACCTGAACAAGGTTCGAAAAACCCAAAATTTCTCGTGTCCGACACGACTCGGCGTGTCCGGATCCGAATCCTAGGGTTAGGGTTTGGGCTCTGCTGGCCGGAGCTGTGGCAGTCGGCTTCGCCGGAGGGAGGCTGGGGGCGGCACTGGCGAGGGCGGTCGAGGTCCGGAGGCGGCAGGGGACGGTGGCGCAGGCTCGGGCGGCCGAAGGTGGTCGGGGGAAGATGCTGCTGCTGCTGGAGGAGTTCGACGGCGGCTGAGGGGACGGAGGAGGAAGGAGGCAGTCGACGGCGAGGTTGAGGGCTGGAGGAGAGGACGGCCGGCGTTGGGTGGTGCGAGGTTCTGTGGAGGATGGCGCATGCGGAGCAGCCGGTGGTGGAGAGGAAGTCGAGGGGGAGGATGAAGGCGGAGGAGAAGGGCTTTTATAGGCCAGAGAGGGGAGATGGAGCGACGACGGTTGCGGTGGCCGGAGGCGACCGGGCGGCGGCTGCGGGAGGCCAAGCAACGGCGGCGGCGGTGTTACACGGCAGCGGGGAGGCGGACAGTCGGGCTCGGGCGGTTTGGGAGAGAAAGGGATTCGGGTCGGGTTTGGGCGAACGGGTCGGGTCCTAACGGATCCGGCCCGATCCAAAAATAATTGCGGGTCGGGTTTCGGGTTAATGGGTCGGGTCTGGGTTGGACCCGGATCCGACCCGCTAAGAATTTGGTTTAATTAAATAAACCCGGTTCAGAAATTGGTTTGGTTTGGTTTATTTTAAATAAACCCGGTTTATTTTGGTTTAATTAATTAATTAGTTTTTAGGGCTTTAAAAATCCATCCGGGGTCCAATAAATTCTCGAAAAATTACCCTATGTCTAGTTTTTCATTTTACACCATAAAATATTATTTTCATAATATTTTAATATTATTTAATAACAAATAAAAATCATTTAATAATTAAAACACCTGAATTTAATTACAGAAAATTCCCAGAAAATTCCAGAAAATTGTGAAAAAAATCCAAATTTAAAATTTTTTGAAAATCAGAGGGTTTACATTAACTGTCCATTGATGCAATTCCCTAGTTCGGGAAATGCCTTGGCGACCAAACGGTCCCGATTACTTTCAATGTTTTATACTTGGCTCCGAACGACTATTAGATAGTCTTCCCGTGGTTTGGATAAAAACAAGGCAAGATAATATTTACTTGATATTGGCATACAATTATATGACAAGCATTAGATCGAGGAAACATATAAGCAGGCAAGCATGCATTTGTATAACATAAGCATTCACGTTAACTCGGGCTAAAAGGTAAGCCGAGGAGTGAAACCGTAAAGGACTTTACGAACGATATTATCTAGGGTCATGCAGTATAGTAAGTGAATAACGCACTACAGAGTATACAAATATCGTTCTACTCGAAGCATAGCGGGGTCTAATTGCACAACGCATAGGTAGCATATGAGGGTCTGATTATAAGCAATGTTTCATTTCCATGTTCAAACACAAGCAATACAAGTTAGGATTATTCCTTTATCTAGGTGCGTTGTATTCTTATTAGTATGCAGGGGGTGATTCACCTAGCGACTAGCATAAAATATTCCATATTTTAAGTGTGCTGGCTAAGCAAAGACAAGTTTATCGTAGCCACCCACATTAGCGATAATTTGCCTCGGTCGAGGGATACTCCGAGCGAGCCTCTGAAAGCCTAAGCCGGAACTCCTGAAGGGCCAAGTCTGGAAATCCTCTTGCCTCAAACGAGTATTCTCGCCAAAGTAAAGCGGGTCAGGATGTTGCACTTTTGCCGTTTTAATCGGCATCCGCTTGAGCGAAATGGGTCGTTATATTATACACCACTCAGAAAAAGTCTCTTCCTCGAGACTTCCTAAGCGCAGGCCGTTCTATCGCACTATTAAATCTGTCCCAAACGTAGCAATCGGTACCACTAGATCCAATTTTTTTGAACACAATCTCCTACTCGATCCTTACGCCGTGTCGCGTGTGTGCTAGGTCAGTATTATTTGAGCATTAGCGCGGGACATATGGCTTAACGTGGGGTATGTTTCAATCCATCATGAATGATGGTCTAAGGTTAAGGAAAACTTATACAAGTTATTTTACTTGTCCATATAGATATTCATTTGCACTAGCATTGAGATCAGCATATCGCGAATCTGGATCGTGCACATATTCGAAGCATCCTTCAAACACATGCATGTCAACCAACATAGCGATAGCAAAGTCTTAGCACTCGAGTTTCACATATCATTGAGTCTTGGATCGTGCACACATTCAAGGCATCCCTCAAACATATGCATTCAACCAAATTTAGAGATAGTAAAATCGGACAAGTTACTTGCGAAAATCTCAAGGGTCTTGTCTTATGAATCACAAGGATACTTCCGACAGGGTCAATCCAATTCCAAGTCTTTCGATTGTGACTAAATCCAAGTATCTGTACTACCGTTAAGCACGATCTATTCGGGTTAACCGACTAGCATTCATCCGTTCGGGTCAAATATAGCACACGCTATTGTTCCAAGTCTAACCCTAAGTCTTGTTGCCCCAGTTCTATATCTTGTTTAAGCAATATGCTAAAGTCGGTCACACTGGTTCCTTCACTCGGCATAGGGTCGTCTGTCTAATTACTAGGTCAGCTCACAAGGTCATAGGTACAAGTTCAAGTACACGATATATCGTGCAAATTTTTCGCATGATGCTCGCCCCAATTCCTTGGGTCAAACCATTGTTCATTTGTACGGGATATTCTACCCAAGCTCATTTTTTAAACATCGAGCACAGATCATCCTACTCTCAATAACACATTCGTTTGCACGGGGGACGAGTTCGTTCAGTAAAATCTATGGTATATCTAAGTTGCTAGACAAGCCTAGTGATTTGCATAGTCTATCTCCTCAAGTATATTTTGATAGAATCCATATCCATTCCAAGTCTAGACCACCAAGCCAAGATTCAATTCTAAACCTTTTTTTTGTTTATAACTCCAAATCGTCCAACCTGATTTATGTATCCGTTCACGAAACCATCAAGCGTGATTTATTTCAAGGTTCTAGGCTAACTTATCCTCGAATCATTTTTTATTCACTTGTATTTCCAAATTTGTCTTATCGTGTCGAACCAAAAGTCAAGACGATCCATTAGTGGTCACGCTCTGGTCTCCCGCAAGTTCGATCATCCTCGTTAGACGTGAGATCACCACGTCAATGCTCCCGCTGGATAATCGTTCTAATCCGGATATGATGCATGTATGAGCATAGAGTTACGCTCGCACAAGACAAGGACGTCAAGCATTATGGTTATCTTCGAAACGATCAAGACTTCCTTATCATTTAACTTTTGGTTCATCCGAGTTATATATAAATCCATCGAATCAAGTTCGTTCATACAATGATTTTAATTCGTCTAGCAAAATTATCCAACTTCAATGTTATCGTTCAGTAAATCCATAGTCTTACTTCCAATATTCCTCAAGCAACTATGTTTCAAATATTCAAGACCAAGTTTATCCATTTTGATACGTTCCATTCATCGAGTTCGTTTGGAATAATCACCGAACATGTTCCTGTGAGTTCTATCATCCCCGTCGTACGTGAATCACCACGCCGGTCCTCCTGCAGGATAATCGTTCTCGTTGGGACCGATTTCGTATGTTATCTTTTCGAACTTGATTTCAAGATCGTTCTTCCAAATTCCAAGCCAAATCCATTATCGCTTATCTCTTTCATCAAATTATAATATTATTTTCGGGCTAACTTCTATTCGAGCGATATTATATTCAAGTTCAAATTGTTTGTTTTAATCCGAAATCGCTTGCACCATCCTCTAAGTTTCCAACAAGTTTTCTTAACCAAGATATTGATTTCTATTTCCACAATTTCTAATACGATATAAGCCTTATCATTTATTCAAGTCATTCTCCAATCGTTCAATCCAACTATCGCACGAGACCTATGAATCCGTTTGAACATTTCTAAATGATCCATACACTACTCGGAATTGAGTCATCCAATCAAATCCTTAATCGATGTTTGCATCAATCGCTAGTATATTCACCAAGTCTTCCTTAGAATTCTTGCATGATACTTAGCATCGCCTGATAAAAATCTAGTCTCGTATATATTTTATCCGGTTTATAGTCATCTAAGCAAGCCATATTCGATTTGTATCTTTCGACACGAATACCGTTCGAGCTATTTTCTAAAATCCAAGCACGATTCTCTATGTTCGCCTAAGTGATAAACTGATTAGGTTTCTATCAGTTGGCATTCTAAGTCTGACTTGCCTTTTCACTGAACGTTATTCTGATTCGTTTGCAACTTGCTTGCACCAAAGGGTCTTGGCGCGCGATACTCAACACAAATTAGCCGAAAGGCTGTGTGCATCGCTAACCGTTCGGGCGTTATTCTATTCCGTAGTAACTAGCTGGGTAAACATGTATAGGCATTTTGGGTTTACACATATCATATAAATCTAGCACGAGTCTAATCCCCAAAGGGTCTAGCACAGGTCGGCACAAAGGCCTTAGCATCACAATTTCGTACAAGCAATCACACCATTCAAATGCACTTTTTTTTGAAAGTATTTAGACTTAATGTTTGGAACATTTCGTTGGGACATTGAGAGAGAGCGTATACACATAACCCGCGAACGAGCTTTCAAAACTGAGAAAATTAAAACAAAGTCCAAAGACGTAAAGCCATGCTCTGATACCAATCTGTCATGCCCCGATCTCCCACAGAATAATCGGCCATCCCCGCAAGGCAAGAATTACAGCGTCAGCGCTCCCGCGGGACGTGTCATGCCCCAGTCCCAAAATACGTAGGACTGAGAATACGTAAGCATGCCAGCCGTATGTATATGACAACTCCATTATATGGATACCATAATACACACATACGCTGTAATATGAATAATAACTTGGTATATATATTGTCATAAGTCACAGAAAATACTAATCTCATCCACACAAACAAGTCATAGAAGAAAAAAACTAAACTAGAATAATGAGTCTGAAATATCCAAAAATAATAGTCGGGTGGAGACAAATCCATTGCCAAACTAGAATATAAGAGAAACCACATAAGAACATCTAATGAACAATGAGACTCGAAAAGAAAATCTCCTCGAAAGAGATAAGTAGCAAGTCCCGATCCGTGCTCCTGCGAATAGTCATGATCGTCTAAACCTGGAAAGGGACTAGGTCCTTAGAGGGACGTAACAAGATATATAAAAGTAAGCCAATTGAATACAACAAACATGTATAATAGACAGAAAATATATAAGTACGTTGTACAAGACAATCTATATGAATATGCATAATGAGGACAACTTTTTGACGTATGGGCATGGGTAGGCTACTCTATCTAATCTCACAACTCACACACACGTCTAGAACATCAGAAATCGACATACCTCAAGGGTAGCGACCAGCACGACACCAAAAATTGACATACCTTGAGGGTAGCGACCATTATGACACAACTATCGTAGTGCGTGCTAGTTACTACGATTTACCAGAGTGGTTATAGCCCATACGCCTACTGATTGTCCTCCCCTCCCATGATACTATGTGTCAAGTGTGTGTCAATATATATATAGTATATAATTATGACTAAAAGAAAACACATATGCAATGAATATATAAAATATAATAAGCATGCAAAAGTACTATAAGCAATTTGACAAGGTATCTTGCCTGGCAAGAAAGCTGCAAAGTGTAAGCGTCCAAACGTCAGGCACAATGAATCAGAAACTATGACATCAGAATGAACGTCTCCAGATGCTAAAATAAACATCAGCAATGTTCCCAGAATAAGCAAGATAGTCAGAAAAGCCTACCCTTACGTCCAATTTGGACACAGAAGCAAAACGATAATTTTGGATCAAAGCGGGTCCACATGTGGGCCACCTTGCACAAAAAGTGTGCCAGGGGTAAAGATCTCTAAATGGGACAAATTATAGGTCAAACAAATTCTAAACATCAATACGAACTCAACGGTATATCCAATTTTGGATTCCGATGAGTCGAACACAAATTCGCACTAAAAGTCAACCGTGGGGCCCGCAAATAGGTGACTTGGTCAACTATCTCGGAATCGCGTGAAACTTGGGTCACAGGACCAGCGTGATACCATGAATCCAATGGTGCAAGTTTCGTCGCATTCTAACGAGCGTACACTAAATGGCGTGATATTTTGTAAAAGTTATAATACGAAGATTTTTCACGGATATATATTGATTCCGATGCGCACACACGTCCAAATCAGTTTTTACAAAAACCCACACGTCCAGATATATCATACGCGCCTTTCGGTGCAATTGGTACACGACGAGGCAGTTCCGTTTGGCGGGACGCGCTCCGTATGACAATTTTCAATATTTTAAAAGTCAAGTTTTTGGTCGATTTGGAGGTTGAATAATTTTACACATAGAACAAATTAACAAAAACTAAAAGAAAAAATTCTCGGTTATATGGAGAAGAAAAACCCTTTAATTAGTTTTTGAAAATATTAAACAGGTTGATGGCAAATTGAGTGTGAACATGGGATTTTGGATTCGAAATTCTGAACTGTTTTAGTTAGTTTTTCGGTCATTTTTCGGTCGATTTTTCGACCGATCCGGGAGACGAAAACTCATGCCGCTTGAATAAAAATTATAGAGGGTTAGGTTGTGAACGTACAAGAACAAACCGCTCGAGAAAAGGACGAGAGATGAGAGAGTTACATCACCTTGAAGATGGGATGCTGCTGTGCACATGCGCGTGCGTACGCACACGCGGATGGTTGCAGCGGCGGTTCCGGCGGGCTGCGGCGGCGGTCTGGGCTCTGGGGCGATCGCCGGAGGTCGGTGGTCGGTCGCCGGAGGTGCGGGGTAGGGTTAGGGTTTGGTTGAGCTAGGGTTTGGGGTTTAAGTTTTAGTATAGGTATAGGTGTATATATGTATATATATCTGTGGAGAGAGAGAGAGAGAGAAGGTGGGGATGAGTAGTTTGCTGGGTGGTTTCTGTGAAGGGGGGAGTTTTAGTTGGAATAGGATTAGTGATTAATTCTTAGTTTAGGGTTAATTAGTATTTAGTAATTAGTTTAGTTTTAGTTATATTTTCTTTTCTTTTCTTTTTTTTTCTTCTTTCTTTTCTTTTCTCTTTTGTTTTGTTTTTCTTTTGTTTTTATTTATTTTTATGATTATTGTTATTATTATTATTACTAATATTATCTTTTCTTCTTCTTCTTCTTATTATTATTATTGCTATTATTATTACTTATTAACATATATTTATATTTATATATATATATGAGGTTAAGAATCCAAAAATAATATTTGCACACCAAATAAATTCTAGAAAATTACTTTGTAAAGTTCTAACAAAATACCACACTCAAAATATTTTATAATTAATAATTAAACATTTATTTAGTTATAATAAATTAAATAATTGTATTATCTAATTAACTAAGTAATTAATTAAATGGTTGTCCATAAAATAGGTTAATAGCAAATAATATGAAATCAATGAAAGAAAAAATGACTACCTTGGCACGAAAAATTATGGGATGCTAATTGTATGGAGTTGGGATTAAAAATAACCACAAATAAATTATATATATATTATCTAAATATTAACACAAAATCTATGGTCATTACATTAATGTCATACTAACACCAAGGGATCGAATTTCTGTGCCACGAAAAGATCCTACAGGTAGTGTCTCATGTGTAGGCTACTTTCTACGGAGGAAGATACAGATTTTGGGGCCATCCTATATTATTAATGTCTAAACCACGGTCAAGTGTCCTAATAAAATTATTGGATTTTAATTGTTTTAAAAAATAACCTAAAACAAATACAAGAAATTCAAAATACACAAAAGATACCTATTTTTGGGTGAGGTGGTTTACAATCTACCAAACTTAAAAGAATTTTGTCCTCGAAATTAAAAATAAGGCATGATTTGCGAAATCCTTCACATTCGTATGTAAGGCAAGTCAATCGTAATTTTCTTCAAAAATTTAAATAATAAAATCTATTCAAATCTATCACGATCACTTCAAAACTAAAATAATCACTGTTCAAATCAAAATTTAACCAATCATAATCTCTTTTCGATTTTTAAATAATCAACATCTAAATCTAATTCAAATATATATGACATCTTCAAGATTTAAATAACCCATATCAAATTTTATATCACGATCTCCAACTATCATAATCTCCTCTAGAAAATAATTCTAATCAAATATTATTTCTATTTTCAACTTATGAATTTTGTACTCTTCAAATTTTAAATTCAACTTCCATCCTCAACATTTCAAATAGGTGATCCAACAATCAAATTTAACTTTTAATTCAAATCATCAAATTATAAAATTTTAAATCTAATTCACCAATTGTTCATGTCTAAAATTCTATATTTATCCTCAAAATTTCAATCAATGATTCAACCTTCAATATTCAAAATTTAAATCATGTGCTCAAAGTATAAATATTTGGTCCTCAATATCAAGATTTCAAAATTTATTAAATCCTCATCATCTTAGTCATTCTTAAAAATTTTAAAATTAAAATGACTTAAATCTCTCAATTTAATCTTACTTGATCACTTGATCACAATCTAAAAAAAAGTTCACCTCAAGTTGACAATGCGATTTCTATCCAACTTATAATTTACCCATCTATCACATTAGGCTATACATTTAAGGAAAACTTCCTCAAATTATTTAGTCGTGTTGTTCAATATATCCTCAAAAAAATTTAACACCAAACATATCCCCTATGATATGCCCTTAATTACGAAAATAGTCACCAAGTAATGTGATTGGCCTATGGGGTATATCTAGTACTCTACGTGTATTAAACTTATACCAATCACGAACGTTTGTCTTTCCGAAATAGGGGAAGACGGAGAACAATAATAAAGAATTCAAAAAGGAGGTGATAGAATACAAGTACGGGGTTCAAGTCAATTTTAAGAATTCAAAAGAGAGTTGTCAAGGCAGTTGTGGATTAAAATCTTATTTTTGGTAAATTTCTATTCACATGTTCATATCAGAACACTTATGTACCCGATATGATATGCTCTGACTTGTCTAGAGGGCAAATATATTCATCTAACAAGTTGAGTCTGTAAACTCCCTCACCCAAAATAGGTATTTTGTGTATATTTTATATTATTATATTTATTATAGATGTTGAATTTATTTAGAGTATTCTCTTAGTTAATTAAAAAATAAAATTTTTAGTATATTTACTTATATAAATATTTATTTAGAATTATTTTTAGGCTATTTTAGATTATTGGGATTTTTTTCATAATTTTTAGTTAATTAAAAACTAGTAAAACTAATTTTCTAGGACTTTGAAGAATTTATTTTATATTCAAACTTAACTAGAAATATTCCAAACTTTTATTTTAGGTTCTAAATAGTCAAATATATTTTCTAGAATTTTTTGGGAATTTTCTGAATACTTTTAGTATTTATTGGGAGTTATTTAGACTAATAACTAATTTTTAGGACTTGTAGAATTTATTGTGCAAGCCCAGGAATATAGAATGGAGCCATATTATTTTTTAGGGTTTATAATATTATTATATATTTTCTGGAATTATTTCAGAATTGTTGGAATAATGTTAGTATTTATTTTAGTTAAATGGATAAAACTAATGTTTAGAGCTTCTCCTAATTATAGTAGTAAACTTATGAATATAAAATTATCCCAAATATTTTTCTACGGTTTGTAGGTTCAAACTATATTTTCTGTAATTTTTCCAGATTTTTATGATTATTTTTAATATTTATTTGGAGTTATTTAGATTTAAAATGACTTAAATAATGTTTTGATAAAGGCAAATCAAAAACAAATAATATAACAAAAACCATCCAATCAGATTCTGACACATGTCAGCCTATAAATATCCATTCAGCCGCAGGTATATATATATATATATATATATATAATATAATAACCCTAATTATCCCATTATTTTAGAGAGAGAGATTTTGGAGAATTGCCATCTAGGGTTCCTTCATCTTCCACAAGCCATTGCGCATAGCTCCAGACTCCAAACGAGGCCTAGCTTCTTGCGTTAGAAAGATATTGAGGTTATCTTTCTGATTATATAATTTATTTTACAAAATTATGAGTATTAAATTCTGGAAATTTCGTAGAGCACAGCATATCCGAAAATAGACGTGTTTCAATATTTTTGCGATTCCGGGAGAACCAGAAATCAGAATCATGAACCGTTTAAAGTTTCAAAAAGCTAATGTCGAGATAATTGACATATGTTTTTCCTAGAATTTAATTCGAAGTATTTATATACTGTTAATTCTGTAGAACTTCTAGGTTAGAATTTAACCATCGGTGCACAATACAAAATTTGTATGTGCCATAATTCCCAAACGAATTTGAATTCGGACGAGCCGTAAATTCCAGCATATTTTTGACGCTGAAATCTACAGGAAATCATGTATAAAAGTTGAGTTTGTGTCGGTTGACTTTTCGGTCAACAGATCGCCTCGATTTGCGTGTCATGAGTCTCGAGTTGATAAAATTCAGTTTCTTTGGACAAAATTTAGGAATTAATATAAAAATCAGAATAATAAGATTAAAATAGGATTTTAGAGTAATTATTCTAGAATTATATAAATTAAAATAAATTAATAGTTATATTATTATATAGTTATATGAAATATATGTAAGTAAATGCTAATTGATAATTATGACTAAATATTCAGACTATACGACCCTAGGACACCGTAGACTATCCCATACTTACCTTGACCATGTTGACCCTAAGAACTTATGAATTTGTCTGCCTTGCGTACATTAACGTACTGGCATAGACACCTGTCAGTTGATTGACTGATTTCGTACAGTACTTGAAGACGCGACACCCGCATAATTTAACGCGTAATTGACCGTGTTAGATGACTAGTGTTACCCCTAGTATACCCCCTGAGTCCAGTGTAAATGTGGTTTAGTATGTGCTAGTGTAATGACTAATGATTCTATTATATTATATTTATGTGTACATAGGATATTGGATTGTTCTGCGCAATTTTTGGAGCAGGTTATTGGTACATTGCAGCTTCCTTGCCAGGCAAGTATACCTTGCCATTGTACTGTTATTCATATTCCATATGTTGCATGCATCTTTATTTTCTGTCTTTAGTTCATATATTTTAAATGTTATATAAAATGCAGTGACGGTGTCGTCGCGATATATTTTTATTTATGTATTGCATTGACCTTGTTCATGAGACTACCCCATTATCATGTAACATCATTAGGTTCATTGGCCGTGACACAGTTGTTACACGAGTGTGAGTCTCTTGTAGATCACGGACTGCGTGACAGGTCTGGCCTCCTGTACGTATGGGTCGTGCGTTAGGAATAACTGCCGTTAGAAACTTTGCATGCTAGTAGACTTGGCAGTTATTAGAGGTATTATTGTGTCATGGATGTGACATGCTTAGAGCATGTGGTGGGGAGAACAACAAGTACCGCATTTGAGCTCCTTTGCACTTTTTCTATTGTGCGCCCGGATTCTCCGCCGGAGATACGGGTGATGATGACCACTATATATTATATTATTATCAGGCGGGCCTCCGGCGTTCGAAAGTGGTCGTGCCTTTTTAGGCCCCTGGATCTCCAATAGAGAACCATGCCAAATCCCAGGTTTTCAGCCAGATAGCTCACTTGTGGGGAAAGTTATTCTTAACTGCATTCACTTAGATGGTTAGGTGACCCCATTGGATATTTATTTCAGTACTTTATTGGCATGTGTTTAAGTATCTTGTTATGTCCCTCTGAGGACCTGGTCCCCTGCCAGGTGTATTTGTTTTTGAGTATTCGCAGGAGCGCAGATTCGGATGGATACCTATGCTTCGTGGATGTCTTCTCTTCGAGCCGTGGTTGATAGCTGGTATTCTTATATTGTGTTATTGTGTTATACTCATATTGTATTTACTCTTATATTCGGGTTGGTAGTGGATTTGTTTCCATCCAACTATCCTCCTGAGATACTTCTTATTAAGATCTAGTTCCATAGATACTGGTTATATATTTATATTGATTTTCATGGATGAGATTTAGATTATACCCTGTGACTTGTGACTTATATTATACCACTTGTGGATTTGATATTCATAATACAGCGTACGTATGGATTTGGTTTCCATATGTTGGAGTTGCCATATCCATGCGGCTGGCATGCTTACGTGTCCTAGTCCTCCGTATTTTTGGGACTGGGGCATGACAGAGTCAACTATATATCTCAATCCACGTAAGGTAGTCATGCGAAGAGCGAACCAAGCGCACTAAGATTGATCAGACCATAATATACTGATTCTAAATAGACAATTATATTAGTGTGTGCACCCAATAATACATATGTCATGAACAAGCTCGATAAAAGAATAAGCTTACAAAACTAGGCTATAATAGCAGCATAAGTCGAGGTAGTTCAGAAAATATAAGTACGCTAGATTATGATAAAAGAAGGTACAAAAATAATTCAAGTTCACCAAGAAGATCGGTGATGTGCCTCTACAGTTGCTATACTAATGTAAACCCCCTCACCTAAAATTAGGTCTACTTTGCTTAGATAGAGAAATTAGGTCTAATTAGAATCCAAATAGAATTAGAACGCGACATTTTATTTTAATTATGCAATATTATATCACGTAGCACACCTTACCGTTGCTTCGATCATTGGAGCACCTCACTAGTCATTGCCTTCCTACAAACTTTACAACCTTGTCCTAGACATGGCCGCCCACCATTCTGACCTTGGTGTAACTTATAATTATGCTCTATTGTGCTACATTTTAGTCGCACAATATTCGTCGTGGACGTTATTAATTAATTCTAAATAATTCCAACTTTGTACCCATGTGCCTTCCAGTCAAAATTGTAGACACAATCTTGATCCGTTTTGTGCAACCCAAATTATGATAATATTCTACTCTGAGCCATCTACGTCCATGCTACTTGTGTCCCACCTAATTTTATTCTCATGTACTTCTAATTAATTCCAGAACATCTTGCGCACTCATTTTAATTAATTTAATCCAATTTTTGTCTTTGTGCAATTTTCCTAATTGTTGGGCATTTTTATGCAAAAATGCATAGAGATGTCCACACCATTGAACAATACGTAAAGAAATCCAATTTTCCCTTCACATGAATTTTTCCATAATTTTCGGAATGTGCAAAGCGCAACCTCACCCCCTTTATTTTAAACCTATCCTTGTATTTAAACAATGCAATTATGGCCCTCCAAACATCCTCATATGAGCCCAAGGCCCAATCCCAAGGAGTGTTGACCAAGCCCTAATCCTAGGTCAAACCCAAACCCAAATTTCTATATGTATAAATATACTTTTCCTTTTTTTCTCCACCTAAAATAAAACCACAAAAACCTAAAATAAAATAACCCAGCCGACCCTTCTCCCCTACCTTACTGTTCACCCTCAGATCCCGACCGCCGGATCTCCCATCTCCGGCCATCCTGCTCGCTTCTCCCGGTCGAACCCACCTGCACTCGCTGCAACCCGCCGAGCCAACTCCGGCCATCCCCCCATGCTGAACCTCCAGACTTCTTCGTCCTCTTCCCTGTCCTCCCACCGGTCACCTTCCCTCGTCGACGACCCCACAGCGTCGAGCAGTCCCCAACCGCCGGAGCACCTCCGCCTGGCCGACGAGCTCGACCACGAGCTGCCTCGACTTCTCCCCGATCTCCTCCTCTCCCTCTGTTCACATGATCACCTCTCCTCCTCCTCCCCTTTCCCGGTCCACCTGAGCTGCTGTACCCTTCCGTCCAACCCGACCTCCCTCAGCCAGTCCACCACCATTACACCACCAGCAACACCACCAGCATGAACCACCACCCTGAGCTCCTCCTCCTCTTCCACCTCCCTCTCCTCCTCCTCCCTGCTCAGCCTCCCCATGGCCGGAGCAGCACCCTCCATCACCACCACCACCACCAATATTCGCCTGTCCTCCTCCCTATGTCCCTGCTCCTTCTCCTCGACACAGCACCCCCTGACCGGCCTCCGGTCAGCCGTCACCAGCAACGACTTCACCATCACCATGAACATCATGATCATCATACTCATCATCATCTTCACCATAAATTTTATCAACACTATCACCATCAACATAAACCATATCACCATCACCATCTCACCCCATCACCGTCATCATCATCCTAGTCATCATCATCATCGTCCTCGTCATCTCCATCACCCACATCATCTTCCTCATCATCACCATCATGTAATCATCATCATCACCTCCCATCATCTTCATAATCATCACCATTATTATCATCATCATTACCTCCATCGTAACCCTCATCATCATCATGGACATCATCGTCATCATCACCATCGCCAGCGTTGTCATCATCGTTGTTAACTTCGTCATCGTCATCCATATTGTTGCTATCATCATCGTCGTCTTCATCGTCAACCTCATCGTCGTCACCGTCATTCCCGTGTGCGTACCCCGAGGACCGATTGGATTATCTGTGCGACTTCAGGAGCAGATTATTGACACTACGCAGCTTCCTTGCCAGGCAAGTATACCTTGCCTTTGTTGTACTGTTTAAATTCAGTTATATTGTTAGTTGCATATTTATTATTTTAGATTATATAACTGTGCACGTCCGAGAGAGACTCGGGTGTAGTCAATGAATGCGTTGACGTTAGGACTTGTGTCTGACCTAGTGTCTACTAAACCCACCTAAAATCGTAGAGTTATTGGTATGACTCCCCAGGCCTTGACACATTTCTTACACGTGTTGTGAGTCTCATGTAGGGCACGAACTCGCGTATGCGGTTGGCCACCTGTACGTGTAAGTCGTACGACGGATAGGGTATAACTGCTACTAGTGATGAATGTTAGAGACTTAGCAGTTATTAGTAGTCGGAGCATAGACTATTATAGTACGAAGGTCCAATCCTTGTCCTTGTTTGGTTGTGAGGTTGGACTATTATTTTAACGATAGATTATGAGCCAGAGTTACGACACCGATACTTGCACTCTATCTCGGTGTAGTAGCTACTGCGTGTTGTGGATACAACATGCATAGATCATTGGGCGGAGAGGACGACTAGTAGGCGTATGGGACACCCACCTCCTTTATTGCATATACTGCACTCTTCGGAGTGATACAGACGTATATATTATTGCAGATACCACGTCCCTTAGAGTGTTGGACGTTATATATATATATATATATATATATATATATATATATATATATATATATATACCTCATTCTTCAGAATGATGGACGTTACAGATACCACACTCTAGAGGACGTTATGCCTACACCTACCCATACGTACCAAAGTTGTCCTCACATTGCATTCACTTAGATGGTTAGCGCACCCTTTTATTTATTTAGTATTTACTTTATGGCATGCTTTTATGTATCTTGTTATGTCCCTCTGAGGACCTGGCCCTTTTCAGGTGTATTGTTCATGAGTATTCGCAGGAGCGCAAATCCGGACTTGCTACGTATATTGCGATGAGGTCTTCTCTTCGAGCCCGTGATTGTTTGTTGATATTCTTATAATGTATTTATCTTGTTTATTCTTTATTCTAGTTCGGTAGTGGATTTATTTTCATCCGACTACCGGCATTAGATACTTTATATTGAGATCTAGCTTCATAGATGTTGGTATTTATTTATATTTGATTTCTGTGGATGAGATTTAGTTATGCCCTGTGACATATATATATACCACTTGTGAATTGTTATTCATTTACAGTATACGTATGTTATGGTTTTCATATTTTGAAGTTGCCATTTACATGCGGTTGGCATGCTTACGTGTCCTAGTCCTACGTATTTTTGGGACTGGGGCGTGACAACTAACTTCTTCTCTAAGTCTCTAGTCGACCAAATGGGGGTATGGGCCTCTAGGTTCTACAGTCTGGATAAACACTATCTTCTTATGTAAGTCTATAGTTGGTGTCATTCATTTATACTTCATTAATGGGTCAAAAGGGCTATGTAATACTAGGTTATGAGGCATACTACCAAACTTATAAAAATTTAACTAATAGTGTTATTGAATATTCGAGTGGATATACCTAGTACAAGTCATCTTCCTAACCCCTATCAAGCATGAAAGAAAAGATAAGATTGACGTTGTGAAAGGATCAAGCAAGATGCAATGCAAGCAATTAAATAAGAATGCGAAATAAAATCAAGGGAGGTGGTAAAATAAGTGGATGAGATCCTATATTCTAATCCTATGCACATGCCTTCTCGGTACAGTAACGTAACCGAGACAATATGCTCCCGACCTGCATGGGTCACCACAAAAATATATCACGCCCCAGTTACAAAATATGTAGGACTGAGAATACGTAAGCATGTCAGCCGTATGTATATGGCAACTCCAATATATGGATACCATAATACACACGTACGTTGTAATATGAATAATAACTCACATGTGGTATATATATTGTCATAAGTCACAGGAAATACTAATCTCATCCACACAACAAGTCATAGAAAAAAAAACTAAAGTAGAATAATGAGTCTGAAATATCCAAAAATAATAGTCGGGTGGAGACAAATCCACTGCCAAACTAGAATATAAGAGAAACCACATAAGAACATCTAATGAACAATGAAACTCGAAGAGAAAACCTCCTCGAAAGAGATAAGTAGCAAGTCCTGATCCGTGCTCCTACGAATAGTCATGATCGTCTACACCTAGAAAGGGACCAGGTCCTCAGAGGGACGTAACATGATACATAGAAGTATGCCAATTGAATACAGTAAACATGCATAATAGACAGAAAATATATAAGTACGTTGTACAAGACAATCTATATGAATATGCCTAATAAGGACAACTTTTCGACGTATGAGCATGGGTAGGCTACTCTATCTAATCTCACAACACACACACACACGTCTAGAACATCAGAAATGGACATACCTCAAGGGTAGCGACCAGCGCGACACCAGAAATCGACATACCTCGAGGGTAGCGACCATCGCTACACCAAAAATCGACATACTTCGAGGGTAGAGACCATCGTGACATAACTATCGTAGTGCGTGCTAGTTACTACGGTTTACCAGAGTGGTTATAGCCCATACGTATACTGATTGTCCTCCCCTTCCATGATACTGTGTCAAGTGTGTGTCAACATATATATAGTATATAATTATGACTGAAAGAAAATACACATACAATAAATATATAAAATATAATAAGCATGCAAAAGTACTATAAGCAATTTGGCAAGGTATCTTGCCTGGCAAGAATAGCTGCAAAGTGTAAGCGTCCAGACGTCAAGCACAATGGATCAGAAACTATGACATCAGAATGAACGTCTCTGGATGCTAAAATAAATATCACCAACGTTCTCAGAATAAGCGAGATAGTCAGAAAAGCCTACCCTTTCGTCCAATTTGGACACAGGGGCAAAACGATAATTTTGGATCAAAGCGGGTGCACATGTGGGCCACCTTGCACCAAAAAATGTGCCATGGGTAAAGGTTTCTAAATGGGACAAATTATAGGTCAAAAAAATTTAAAACGTCAATACGAACTCAACGGTATGTCCAATTTTGAATTCCTGTGAGCCGAACACAAATTCGCCCTAAAAGTCAACCGTAGGGCCCGCAAATAGGTAACTTGGTCAACTGTCTCAGAAACGCGTGAAACTTGGGTCATAGGACCAGCGTAATATCATGAATCTAATGGCTCAAGTTTCGTCATATTCCGACGAGCATACACCAAATGACGTGGTATTTTATAAAAGTTACGATACGGAGATTTTTTACGGATACATGTTGATTCCGACGCGTACACACGTCCAAATCAGTTTTCACGAAAACTCACACGTCCAGATATACCATATGTGCCTTTCTATGCAATTGGTACGCGGCAAGGCGGTCCCGTTTGGTAGGGCATACTCCGTATCATAATTTTTAATATTTTAAAAGTCAAGTTTTTTTGTCGATTTGGAGGTTGAATAATTTTACACATAGAACAAATTAACAAAAAGTAAAAGAATAAAAAAATTCTCGGTTATATGGAGAAGAAAAACCCTTTAATTAGTTTTTGAAAATATTAAACAGGTTGATGGCAAATTGGGTGTGAACATGGGATTTTGGATTCAAAATTCTGAACTGTTTTGGTCAGTTTTCCGGTCAATTTTTCTACCGATCCGGGACACGAAAACTCGTGCCGCTTGAATACAAATCCTAGAGGGTTAGGTTGTGAACGTACACAAATAAACCGCTCGAGAAAAGGATGAGAGATGAGAGAGTTACATCACCTTGAAGATGAGACGCTGCTGTGCACATGTGCGTGCATACGCACACGCGGACGGTGGCAGCGGCAGTTTCGGCGGGCTGCGGCGGCGGTCTGGGCGCGGGGACGGTCGCTAGAAGTCTGTGGTCGGTCACCGGAGGCGCGGGGTAGGGTTAGGGTTTGGTTGAGCTAGGGTTTGGGGTTTAAGTTTTAGTATAGGTATAGGTATATATGTATATATGTGTATATATATAGGGAGGGAGAGAGAGAGAGAGCGTGGGTGGGGATGGGTAGTTTGCTGGGTAGTTTCTGTGAAGGGGGGAGTTTTAGTTGGAATATGATTAGTGATTAGTTCTTAGTTTAGGGTTAATTAGTATTTAGTAATTAGTTTAGTTTTAGTTATATTTTCTTTTCTTTTCTCTTTTTTCTTTCTTTCTTTCTTTTCTTTTCTTTTTATTTATTTTTATCATTATTGTTATTATTATTATTATTATTATTATTATTATTACTAATATTATCTTTTCTTCTTATTATTATTATTATTATTGCTATTATTATTATTACTTATTAACATATATATTTATATATATATGAGGTTAAGAATCCAAAAATAATATTTGCACACCAAATAAATTCTAGAAAATTACTTCATAAAGTTCTAACAAAATACCACACTCAAAATATTTTGTGAAATATTTTATAATTAATAATTAGAAATTTATTTAGTTATAATAAATCAAATAATTATATTATCTAATTAACTAAGTAATTAATTAAATGGTTGTCCATAAAATAGGTTAATAGCAAATAATATGAAATCTATGAAAGAAAAAATGACTAACTTGGCACGAAAAATTATGGGATACTAATTGTATGGAGTTGGGATTGAAAAATAACCACAAATAAATTATATATATATTATCTAAATATTAACACAAAATCTATGGTCGTTACACTAATGTCATACTAACACCAAGGGATCAAATTTTTGTACCGCAAAAAGATCCTACAGGTAGTGTCTCATGTGTAGGCTACTTTCTACAGAAGGAGATACAGATTTTGGGGCCATCCTATATTATTAATGTCCAAACCACGGTCAAGTGTCCTAATAAAATTATTGGATTTTAATTATTTTGAAAAATAACCTAAAACAAATACAAGAAATTCAAAATACACAAAAGATACCTATTTTTAGGTGAGGGGGTTTACAGGACGATCGCTTGACCCATCTGGGTGTGATGCCGTACGAGCGAAAGTCGCGCCCGTGCAAGGCCGTGGTTCTGACTGGCGGTATGAGGTCTAAGCCATAGGGTCGCACAGATTATCCGAGTGCATGAGAATTATAAACGCATAGGCTATTGGTAACAAGTTCGCAGAGTCATCAATAGCGGAAGCATTGAATAACACAAGTATAGAAGTAAAGCAAACTTTTTATTTATATTGAATAAGTGTTACAGGCGGCGCTAGGCCGAGATTACAAGTCGCTCAAGACTCTCTCTCTGAAACAGTAAAAATGTGTCAAGTGGCTATATTTATGGAATGATACATAGGCGATATTCCAACATTATGTCTTGTATATGTACTTCAGTTCCGAATCGCAACGTTCCAAGGCTTCAGAGTGAACTCCACACCTTAGCACAAACGAAGGAGGCATCCGCACCGAACGAGGTTCTCCCATACCCTGCAAACAATCTGGTGGGTTATCAGTACATGAATGCACTGGCGGGGAGGCTACTGCCCGCTCGACAAATCAAAACACGTTCAATAGATTCTGTGCACCTCTATTTAGTTGTCTGTCTAATCTTTGCCTTAGGATCAGTTTTATGGCAATGCTAAATAGCATAACTTGTGTGACAGTGCACCGTACGACATAAGAGGAAACACGGCGAGACTTACCAACTTACCATTTGTCCTTTCCTATCCAAGGCAAACCAAGTAAATTTAAGCACGAGCATATATATGACAAATCCAGGGTAATAGCATATACAAAAACAAGTGTAGTGAGCGAGATTTTCTTTTCGGTGCACGAGTTACACTGATTATTCGAAAGTGTTGCTTTGGATGTTCAAATATTTTAATTACTCATAAATGTCTCATATTTATATCGTTCAGCTGTTTCGAATTTATTGGATGCGATGCAATGACTCGCACGCGGATTTCCGCTAAGCTAGGATGACTTATCTATATGAACAGAATGTCACTGGCTTAGCCATAAAGGACCAGATTTACAGTCTCATAACGGAATAGGGTACAGCGCTTGATATAAACGAGCAACACACAGGCGAACAGATAATACAGAAGAGACATTATACGCCATCCCGCCGATACAAACGACTATCATGGGTAGACGGTTAGTCCAAGACAATATGCTTTACCAAGGCCCAAATACCGTGTATTGCCCGGCCCAAAGACGACGTCGCATACCATAACCGACTTTGGCACGCAATACACCAGACAATCCTCCTAGGCCGGTACGATCTCGGTGCCCCGTTGATCGTCCGAGGAAAGAGTTACCTCGTGCACGAGTTATCTGTGACCATGCAAGTCTTGGGTCATTCCAGATTTATAATGATAATTCTTGATTCTTGTTTGATGTTCAACTTGACTTGATGCAATCTAAGGCAATACGAGCATGAGATAATCATATAGCATGATCTGTCTTTGTATAGTTTTTCTGAGCCGCTAGATTGAGTACAAGACGAGTATCAATTTCTCTGAGGCATTGTTATCCGGCTCAACTGTCCATCGATGCAATTCCCTAGTTTGGGAAATGCCTTGGCGACCAAACGGTCCTGATTACTTTAAATGTTCTATACTTGGCTCCGAACGACTATTAGATAGTCTTTCGGTGGTTTGGATAAAAACAAGGTAAGATAATATTCACTTGATATTGGCATGCAATTATATGACAAGCATTGAATCGAGGAAACATATAAGCAGACAAGCACGCATTTGTATAAACATAAGCATTCACGTTAACTCGGGCCCGAAGGCAAGCCTAGGAGTAAAGTCATAAAGGGACTTTTCGAACGATATTATCTAGGGTCGTGCAGTGTAGAAAGTGAACAGTGCACTACAGAGTATACAGATATCGTTCTACTCGAAGCATAGAGGGGTCTAATTGCACAAGGCAAAGGTAGCATGTAAGGGTCTGATTATAAGCAATATTTTATTTCCATTTTCTAACACAAACAATACAAGTTAGGATTATTCCCTTAGCTAGGTGTGTTGTATTCTTATTAGCATGCCGGGGGTGATTCACCTAATGACTAGCATGAAATATTCCATATTTTAAGTGTGCAAGCTAAGCAAAGACAAGTTCATTGTAGCC
This sequence comes from Iris macrosiphon, assembly GCA_036927795.1. NCBI lineage: Eukaryota > Viridiplantae > Streptophyta > Magnoliopsida > Asparagales > Iridaceae > Iris > Iris macrosiphon. The sequence goes on along the minus strand of JAYESA010000001.1, from coordinate 130,215,230 downwards.
ACCCACCTTAGCGATAATTTGCCTCGGTCGAGGGATACTCCGAGCGAGCCACTGAAAGCCTAAGCCGGAACTCCTGAAAGGCCAAGTCTAAAAATCCTCTTTCCTCAAACGAGTATTCTCGCCGAAGCAAAGCTGATCGGGACATTGCACTTTTGCCGTTTTAATCGGTATCCGCTTGAGCGGAACGGGTCGTTACAGCTTTGCCTTGTGCAACTATTTATGCCTCGAGTAGAACAATATATATATACTCATCGTAGTCCACTGTTCACTTGCTTACACTACATGTCCCTAGATCATGTCGCTTGGTATGTCCCTTTATGGTTTTACTCCTCACTTACCCTTAGACCCGTGCCAAACGTAAATGCTTATATTTTCATAAAAATGCATGCTTGCATGCTTATATGTTAACTTGTAATGTTGCCTCGATCCAATACTTGCCATAATAAAATTGTTGCCACAATCAACTCGTGCATGCATCTTGTTAGCAAGAAGACCATCAAATGGTCTTTCTATGCAATATGAACCTGCAAGGCAATCCCCGAACCAGGGGAATGCATCAAGGCAAGTGGAATACTGAACGAGAATCATGTCAAGTTTACATTCTGAACGAGAATCATGTTAAGCAAATCAAGAATCACAGCTCGTAGAGCAAATGCTCGTTCAGAACAAGAACCATGGATTATCATGTTAAGTTGTGTACAATTGGAATACCTAAGACTTGCATGTCGCGGACAACTTGTTTTAACAAGTGGATCTTCAGATCCAATTCTACGGACGGTCTCCGAGGCACCGGGGTCGATCCGATCTGATCCGATCCAGAATGGAATATCATGTTTAGTCTCACGTAATTGGCGGGATGGCTTGTAGCACACCACATACTTTCGTTGCATGTCATTCCCGTCAATGACTATGTCCTTTATGGCTATGCCAGCGACAATTGTTCATATAGATAAGTCATCCTCGCTTAGCGGCTATCCGCGTGCAAGTTATTGCATCACATTGGGAATATCTGAAACACACGAACGGATATGAGTATAACACATTTGTGTATATAATTGAATCACTTGAACATCCAATGCAATACACATGATAGTCCGTGTAACTCGTGCACCCAAAATATAATCTCGCTTACAACACTTGTGTTTGCATATGCTATTGCCCCTAGATTTTATAATAAATGCTAGTGCTTGGTTTACCTTAGACATGGAATGACAAATAGTAAGTTGGTAAGTCTCGCCGTGTTCCTTTATATCGCACGGTACACTACCACACGAGTTAGGCATTTCATCATTGCCATAAACTGATCCTAAGGTAAGATTAGAAAGATAACTTAATAGATGGTGCACGGAACCTATATAACGTGTTTGGATTTGTCGAACGAGCGTGAAGCCTCCCCACCAGTGCATTCATGTACTGATAACCTACCAGATTGTATGCAGGGTGTGGAAGAACCTCGTTCGGTGTAGATGCCTCCTTCGTGCATGCTAAGTCATAGAGTTCACTCTAGAGCCTTGGAGCGTTGCGTCCGAAACTGAAACACATATATAAGACATAATGTTGGAACATCGCCTATGTATCATTCCATAAATGTAGCCACTTGGCACGCTTTTACTGTTTCAGAGAGAGAGAGACTTGAGCGACTTGTAATCTCGGCCTAGCGCCGCCTGTAACACTTATTCAATATCAATAAAAAGTTTGATTTACTTCAATACTTGTGTTATGCAATGCTTATGCTATTGACGATTTAGTGAACTTGTTACCAATCACTTATGCGTTTATTATTCTATTGGACTCGGATAATCTGTACGACTATGTGGCTTAGACCTCTTACCGCCTGTTCGGACCTTGGCTTTGCACGGACGTGGCTCACGCTCGTGCGGCATCACGCCCAGATGGGTCAAGCGATCGTCCCGCGGGAGCGTTGGAACGGTGATTCGTGCCTAACGGGGATGATCGATTAGCCTGTGGAAGATCGGGGCGTGACAACATCGACCTCACGACGAGGTCCAGGCTCAAGGATGGTATATTTGAGCTCGACCTCACGACGAGGTCTGAAAGAAGTCGAGGCTTAGTACGGCGAGGGTCTTCACCCACCAGTCCGATGGATGCTCGGTTTTGGCCGTCGCCATCATCAGCTTTAGGCTCGTGTTGCGCTCGAGATTGGACATGCCAAAGATGAGCTGCTCCTTGCACACGTCGGAGGCGACGATTATCGTCTTCTTCGAATATGTCACTCCCCGATTCCTCAGAATCGGTAATCGTCCCCCGGATGTGATGTCGTGCGAGCATAAGACACGCCCGCACAAGGCCTAGCATAATAATATATATATATATATATAAATATGACAACAGAGTACAGAAGTTAAATAACACACATTGAAACAAAAAAGTTCTATTCATTGATAATGTACATCTTTGTTACAAACTCTTGACTCAAAAGTAAAAGGTGCCATACGGGCTTACAAGATGGACTCAAAATGAGATAGTTGTTCTATACATTACATCCTATACTAAAACTTCAAAAGATAATAGACACCTTCGAGCGAAGCTATCATCTTGCCTTGGAGCTGCATAAGATGTGTGCACGAGCTCCAGATGATTTGTACAAGCTTCAAAAGACACGAACAGAGTGCGCTGAGAAAAGGACTGGTTGGGGGGAAGAAGCTTCAGCTCCTCGTCGCGTATCCTTGGCTCGGGAAACCTGCTGTAACGAGGGTCAGTAGTTTAAAAAGTACCGGTGGGGGCAAGCTAACCCAACTAACCAAATTGATACAGTATTCATGTGATAATGTATTCAAATTATTATTATGATCTTTCTATCTTGCCTTAGTTCAAGTTACATAATGCAATATATATGAAATGACTGAATAAATGTGCCACCGTTCAGTGACTTTTACCTGCGGTGTCGCATCCACCTACACAAGACTTACCATGTTCTTCCCTGCTAAGAAGACATCATTAGCTTGAACAAATAATGTAGTAATATGCTGGGTCATGGCACACAATACCACCATGGACAATAGCTACAGTAAGACGGTGATCCTTGCAGCGCGGGTAGCAAGCCCCGCTATAAGTCCCCGTATTATACTTGCTAGTCATGCTAGCGTAGCTATCTGAGTTTCGCCCGGAACGAATCAGTCCCAGTGCCCCAAAAACCATTCACAGGAACTAAAACTTTAGACCATACGACGTCTCATTACTAAGTTAACATATGAAGTATTTTAAGACATCAGAATGAACATAACTACTTTAGCACAGTGCGATGACGTAGTCTACCTGCTCAAGTGATCACATTTCAAAAGTTTGTACTACTCATTTGTACAATTATAGATGAATAAGTTCTAGCTACAACTAAACTTAAAATAGATACATGCATAACGGACAAGCACACACGTTATAATCGTTCAGTAATTTTGTGTGACAAGCAACAAGTGTTTCCAAGTTTACCACTTATTATCTTGACTCAGTTATTATCATTATGGTATCGTTGACCGAAAACACACAAACGAGTTAGATTATTAAGAGTGGAGACTTGGAAGAAGGGAGCTAATCGAAAGTAAGGCCACTCAGAAGTTAAAAATTTAGGGAAGAGAAATAGGAGATCTTCAAGACTTCGCTCGTGCGTCGCCTACACGATCACCTGCATGCACCAATAGATGACCAATATTTCCTGTCTCGGTCTCCCAGAGTTCGATACGAAATACAAAGTTCAAAGAATGAAGACAATAAATTCATCGAAACCGTTCAAGAAAGCACAAGTCACAAAACCAACAAGAAAGCAACCAAGCGACATCAAAAATGGACAAAGAAACCAACGCAACAAAAAAGTCCCTCACGACTTTGCCACCGAGTCCTTCCTTGAGGCATGATCCGCCGAATGTGGGAATTGATTCCGAAGAAACTAATCCATAACGAGAAAATGATCTTGATTCAATCTGTCCCGATCGAACGATAGAAAGTATTTCTTAGTCACGCTCCCCAAACAGGGGGAACGGGGCACTACATCTTAACCAACTAATAAAAAGTTTTGCCCTCGAAACTTAGGAATGGGACCTACCCCTAAGAAAATAATAAGAAAAAAAATTCTTCATGTCAAATTCGAGTTCCCATGTTGACTTATCGACCGCGTGTTCCGCCAGAGTACGCGTACGAGCGGGAATGAACAATTTTGGTGCTGCTTATCCATCCGATCGATGATCTGCATATGTTCTTCTACATACGACAAGTCTTATTGCAAACCCAACTGACCAAAATCTACTACGTGACTCGGATCATGTATGTACTTCTACAGCTGTGACACATGAAAGACATCATGCACGTTTAATAGGCTCGGTGGTAGGGCAATTTGATATGCAACTGGGGTGACTCACCTGAGAATCTCGAACGGACCAACAAATCACGGACTTAGCTTCCCCTTTACTCCAAATCTCGTAACTCCTTACATCGGCATGACCTTAAGAAACATGTGATCATCAGCTGTAAATTCAAAGGATCGTCTGTGGATGTTGGCATTGTAATGCCCCGCTTCTAACGGGTTACTTATGGAACACTTGTTACTTTGACTCAGTTGAGAATCGAGTCTCGGTAAAATCTTACCACCAAATTAACATGGACGAAATGCAATGAACCCTTCAAATTGATGGAACGACTTCAATTGAAATAAGTCCAAGAGTTTTCGTTGGTTGTTTTGCTGCATAGTTTTGTGTTGCTTTGTGTTTTGTCTTGCTTACGATGACTTGGTTTTCATGATTTGCTTTTATCGCTAATGCATTCATTTCGAATCGTAAGATAAAGAGATCGAAGGATGCTAACGAAGTATTATTGCAATTTTTGGACGCATAACCAAGGAGTGATCGTTGCATAAGGCTTCCCCATCCTCTCGTTCGATTTAATCGGTGAGTGGCTTTGGCCCTTCGATAAATCCTTTAGTCTGCACGCCTAAGTAAAAGAATCTCTAGTACACTCAAAATGCCTATCCCTATGCTCAATTTGACGCCCTAGTAACAAGATAAGTCAATGAACATGTTTCACTTGTTAACTTAGAATTTGCTACTACTTATTACAAGATATAGAATTGTAATATTTGAATCATAGAATAATTACTGCAAACCGTTCAAGATATTGATGCACGTTACTTATCCTATGCTGCGTATTGAAAACCTTTTATGGTTTGAATTGATCGATATTGAACTTATTGAAGAGCTACAGCTCTATCGAAAAGAAGATAGATAGTCCACATAGAAGCTTTTTATTCAACTATTGCAATAGAACTGAGTAATTGATAGAACACATTTATTGCATTGGTCTTTGGATAACTTGTGCACAAGGTCAGTCTCTCGAGCGATTCCTGGGGCACTGGAGATCGTTCGGCCTGGGAGCGATAATCAAAACACCCTGAGGCTTATAGTCCTTGCGATTAGGGGGTGTTCTGTCTAATAGTTAGCCTGGGTTTGTAGTCCCAGCTGTTATTCATGGGTTTTTCCATGGACCATCATGTAGTTAGGGCGTATGCTAGGTTTACCTTCTTGTATACCTAACACCTGATGCCAAGATTGATTCATAAGTTTATTCATATATGCAAATTATGGCTAACTTGTGTGTCTGCTGCAGGGATAACCGTTCGGCCGTGGATAAAAATTATCATATGCATGGTTAAATTTATCGTTTATGTTTCTTTGCATAAATTGTTAAAAAGAAACTAGACAACCAGAAAGATCACCTAATAATGTTAGCTTCACATATTTACTTAGTATGGATTTTCTAGGTTAGTTTGGCTACAGTCGCTCACCAGTACATATTATAGTACTGACCCACGTTTGTGGGCAAATCTTCAGGTTATGGTAGCGAAAGCTTGGCGAGCATTTTGAACCAGTACTAGCGCATCCATCTAGCAGAACCGTGCTCGTGCTACTTCCTTAGCTTTCCTCTCTTGTGTGCAAACTCCTCTTCTGCTAGTTGTTTTAATTTTTGGTCCCACTACAAGAACATGATGTATGCGCATTGAGGCTAGTTTTGGGTTTATAAAAAGGGATGTAGCCATTTATGGCATATTTTATAATCAGCCAAGCAAGTACTTTGTAATCCAATCTTCAAGTATTCAATAAAGAAAGTATTTTGTGTTCCTATCAAATGTGTTCAACTTTGGTTCTCTGTATTTTGAATCATGTGCCTCTCTATATATGTATATTTTTGTCTAACTTGTGTCTTGTGCAGGTACTATGCCTGGTGCAAGTACAATTTAGGCTTGCACGGCATCGCGCCTAAGCGAGGACGATCGGTCCCGTAGGGATCAAGCAAGGACGATCGGCCCTTACGGGACCAGGACATGAAAGGTGGTATCAAAGCACGGCTTTACGTCCTTGGCCTCTTCAAATATCATTTTCAAAAATGATATAAGTTTTCAAGCGATTTCAAAAGTCCCGGATTTCGAAAATGGTTGCGTATCTATATAAGTAAACCGAAGGTATTATTGTCTCACTCTTGATAAGTATGAAAATCCAACATCCCATGCAATAAGTCCATAATATGTTATAAGACTGATTCAAGCTACTCTGTTTTGTAGCAGGATGACTAAACCAGGTAACCAAGGGATATCGTGCACAGCGAGCGTGAATGATGACCAAATCGATAGGCTGATTGCTATATTCGAAAATCAGAATGATCGACATGAGGCCCAACAGGAAAGATTCAAAGCTCAGTAGCAACGGGCTGATGCTAAAGTCTTGGTACAACAATAAGAGCTTGAATCTCTGAATCAATAGTAACAACACTGGTGGCCAATAGTGGTGCATCAGAACCCGTTACGATACATGTGGCAGTCGCACCCGCGCCTAGAGAAGCTGGCCTAGAAAAAGCAGATGAACCTCCGGAAGCGGCCAGGAAGTCTAGCTTTAAAGGTGTCGAGTTCCTGAAGTTGAACCCTCCAGAGTTTGAAGGCAGGGCCACGCCGGATAAGGTGATGGACTGGGTTGCCAAGTTGGAGGGCTTGTTTGAGTTTGCTGGGATACCTGCAAATAAGAGGGTGGCGTATGCAGCCATGCAGCTGCAGTTACGTGCACACGATTGGTGACAGATCAAGAAGCTAGATCTTGCCACAAGGCGTAGAGACGGCAAAATCACTTGGGGGATGTTCAAGAATGCATTCTTGGAACAATACCTACCTCCAGCCATCAGACAAAGAAAGTAAAACGAATTTATCGAACTTAAGCAAGGGAGCATGTCCCTTGAATATTATGAGTCCGAATTCTCCAAGCTTGCTAAGTTCGCTAACAAAATAATTCCTAAATAGAGGACCCGTATGTACCAATTCATCAAAGGCTTAAATGATGAACTTAGAAAGGATGTGATGAACCGAGAGTGTACTTCATACATTAAGGCCTTTAAGGCAGCGGTACAAAATGAGCAGTTCACAACACAAAGTATTCCGAAAAAGGCACCAGCTGCTCGAAACCCTCCTACCAAAATATTTCACGATGGAGGAAAGAAGAAAGATGGCGAGCAATGTCCTAGACATGAGTGCAACTATTGTTGCAAACCAGGGCACATAGTAGAAACTTGTCATATTGCTAGAGGTGAATGTTTCAACTACGGCCAAAAGGGCCATCTTCTGAGAAACTGTCCGACCAAGAGGTCTGCGGCACATGACCGCAACGACAATGCCGGACGTGGCCAGAATCAGAATCCTATGCCAGCCCCAGCTCAAGCTAATGGACAAATTGATCAGACGAGAAGGCCTAGAGTTTATCAGTTGAATATTAAGCGTGATGTGAGCGGACACGATGTTGGTGAGTCTGATTCCTTTGACCTCTTGATGCCTTGATCTTCGACTCCTTGATCTCTTAAGTTTCGAGGATGAAACTTCTTCTCATTAGGGTATTATATAATATCCCGCTCATAACGAGTTACTAATAGAACACTTGTTACTTTGACTCGGTTGAGAATTGTGTCTCAGAAAAATCTACCGCCAAATCAACACGGACGAAATGCAATAAACTCTTCAAATTGATGGAAAGACTTCTATTGAAATAAGTCCAAGAGTTTTCGTTGGTTGTTTTTCTGCTTAGCTTTGTGTTGCTTTGTGTTTTGTCTTACTTTTGATGATTTGGTTTTCATGATTCACTTTTATCGCTTATGCATTCATTTCGAATCGTAAGAGAAAGAGATCGAAGGATACTAACCAAGTATTGTTGTAATTTCAGGACACATAACCAAAGAGTGATCGTTGTATAAGGCTTCTCCATCCTCTCGTTCGATTCAATCGGTGAGTGGATTTGGCCCTTCGATGAATCATTTAGTCTGCACGCCTAAATAAAAGAATCTTTAGTCCACTCAAAATGTCTCTCCCTATGCTCAATTTGATGCCCTAGTAACAAGATAAGTCAATGAACATGTTTCATTTTTTAACTTAGAATTTCTTACTACTTATTGCATGATATGGAATTATAATATTTAAATCATAGAATAATCACTGCAAACCATTCAAGATATTGATGCACGTTACTTATCTTATGCTGCGTATTGAACCTATTGAAAACATTTTATGGTTTGAATTGATCGATATTAAACTTATTGAAGAGCCACGACTCTATCGAAAAGAAGATATATAGTCCACATAGAAGATTTTTGTTCAACTGTTGCAATAGAACAGATTAATTGATAGAACACATTCATTGCATCGGTCTTTGGATAACTTATGCACAAGGTCAGTCTTTCGAGCGGTTCCTGGGGTACTGGGGATCGTTCGGCCTGGGAGAGATAATCGAAACACCCTGAGACTTGTAGTCCGCACGATTATGGGGGTATCCCGTCTAATAGTTAGCCTGGGTTTGTAGTCCCAACTATTATTCATGGGTTTTTCCGTGGACCATCATGTAGTTAGGGTGCATGCTAGGTTTACCTTCTTGCATACCTAACACCTGATGCCAAGACTGATTCATAAGTTTATTCATATATGCAAATTATGGCTAACTTATGTGTCTGCTGCAAGGATAACCGTTTGGTCGTGGGTAAGAATTATCATATGCATGGTTAAATTTATCGTTTATGTTTCTTGCATGAATTGTTAAAAAAAACTAGACAACCAGAAAGTTTATCTTATAATGTTAGCTTCACATATTTACTTAGTGTAGATTTTCTAGGTGGGTTTGGCCACGGTCGCTCACCAGTACATGTTGTAGTACTGACCCACGTTTGTGGACAAATCTTCAGGTTCTGGTAGCGAGAGCTTGGCGAGCATTTTGAACCAGTACTAGCGCATCCATCCAGCGGAACCGTTCTCGTGCTGCTTCCTTAGCTTTCCTCTCCTGTGCGCAAACTCCTCTTCTACTAGTTATTTTGAGTTTTGGTCCTACTACAAGGACATTATGTATGAGCGTTGTGGCTAGTTTTGGGTTTGTAAAAAGGGATATAGCCACCTATGGGATATTTTGTAATCATCCAAGCAAGTACTTTATAATCCAATCTTCAAGTATTCAATAAAGAAAGTATTTTGTGTTCCTATCAAATGTGTTCAACTTTGGTTCTCTGTATTTTGAATCATTGTCTATATATATGTATATTTTTGTCTAACTTGTGTCTTGTGCAGGTACTATGCCTGGTACAAGCACAACTTAGGCTTGCACGGCATCGCGCCCAAGCGAGGATGATCGGTTTCGTAGGGACCAAGCGAGGACGATCGACCCTTACGGGACCGGGACATGACATGCATAACTCTTCCGTCTAGTTTGTGCCACCTTTAATCGCTCTCGAATTAGCCAAACCTTCTGAACGGTCTGCTCTACTAGCTCCGAGCCTAGGATATGTCGCTCGCCAACTTCATCCCAACAGATAGGCGATCTGCACTTCTGCCTATATAAAGCCTCGTACGCAGCCATCTGAATGTTGGACTGATAAATATTATTGTATGCAAATTCTGCCAATGGTAGATGGACGTCCCAACTTGACTTTGAGTCGATCGAACAGAGGCGTAGCATGTCTTCAAGGATCTGGTTCACCCACTCCATTTTGCCGTTGGTCTGAGGATGGTTCACTGAACTAAACTTCAACTTGGTCCCCATAGCTGACTGAAGGCTTTCCCAGAAATGTGATAAGAACTGTCCGTCCCAATCTGAAATGATAGACATTGGCATACCGTGTAGTCGAACTATCTCATCAAGATATATTTGAGCCAGGCGATCGATGCTCCAAGTAACTTTGATGGCAATGAAGTGCGCTGACTTGGTTAATTAGTCGATGATGACCCAGACGATGTCGTTTCCCCGTTGCGTCCTTATTCACTAATAAATTGTCTAATTAAAATCATGTTTCTATAATCAATTAGATCCCCCGATTCAATTATTTATGAAGTAACCATAGAAACGACGGAACCCACTGTTTAGATTTTTTTAGTATCGATAAAATTTCTTATTTCCAAGTAAAATGTCTTCGGCAAGCCAACAATAAAGTCCATCATGATATGGTCCCATTTCCACTCCGGGATAGCAATATTCTACATCTGTCCGCCTGGCCTATAGTGCTCGTCCTTTACTCTCTGACAAGACCAGCATTATGATACAAAGAGCGCCACATCTTTCTTCAACCGTGCCACCAAAAGATCGTGCGGAGGTCCTGATACATCTTCGTACTTCCAGGATGTGATACATAGGCCGCATATTGAGCTTCCGTACGAATCTCCTTTCTGAGTTCTGCATCGTTGGGTACGCAAATTCTTTCTCTTACCCGCAATGTTCCGCTTTCATCCACTGCAAAGTTGGTTGCCTTCCCTGCTGAAATATGCTCGTGCATCTTCAACAAGAATGGATCATTCGTCTGAGCGAACTTGACATTTTCTGTAAGCACCCTAATTTTTGAATTAAAATTTTAAATTTATTAATTTTGGTATTCTGCAATTTTTGTGATTAAGGAAATTTTTTTTAGCTAGTTATAATATATAATATAATATAATTTATAATTATGTATATTTAATTAATTATTAATATTATACAAAAAAATTTGGGTGTACAACTATTAATAGTATATTGTGTAATTTTTCTGGAATTTATTGAGGTCCAAAACTATTTTTAATGGCCATATATATATATATATATATATATATATATATATATATAATAATAATAATAATAATAATAATAAAATAAAACCCTAAACCCATTAACCTAACCCTACCCATTAACAAACCCAAAATCCAAACACTACCCAACTCCCCCCCTACCGTACACAGACCCCCTATCCCCTGCTCTATATATATACATATATACTTATATATCAACTACAACCATCCTAAACCCAAACCCTAACTCTAATCCCACCACCCTAACCATTACCCGCCCGCCCCCGACCGACCGCAGCCCGTCGATGCGCCGCCGCCCCGCGCCGACCGCAACGCCGTCCGCCGGCCCCCGCGCGCACACACAGCAACTGTGAGGCCCCTCCTTCGCGTACAGCTTTCGACCTCCTCGTTGATTCGTTTTGCGTCCCGTCTTCGCTGGTACGTTCAAAACCTAACCCTCTAGGATTTTCTTCAAGTGGAACGAATTTAGGCACCCCGGTTTGATCGAAAAATCGACCGAAAGCTGGCCGAAAAACTGTTCGAAAACAGTTTAGAATTCCAGTCCAAGTAACCCTGTTCATGCCCAATTTGCCACCAACTTGTTAATTATTTTTAAAATATAATTGAAGAAACTTCTTTACAATATAACCAATAATTTTACTGTTCTTTTAGTTTTTATTAGTTTGCTTTAATGGTTAAATTATTCTTGTTCCAATACGACCAAAAATTTGTTTTTAAAATACCAAAATTCTGACGATACGGGATGCGTCCTGCCAAACGAGGCAACTTCATCATGTGAAAGTTGTACCAAAAGGCGCGTGACGTAAATACGGATGTGTGAGCTTTTGCAAAACTTGATTTGGATGTACGTACACACCGGAAACAACGCGTATCCGCCGAAAAGCCCCATATCGGGCCTGTTCTGACACTCATTGTAACTTCGTGTGTACTTGTCATTTTGCAAAGAAACTTGGGCAATCAGATTCACAGTGTTACGCTGGTCCTATGACCCAAGTTTGGTTTGATTCTGAGAACGTTGATGAAATATCATTTTGTGGGCCCCACGGTTCCACATAACGGGCAGTTTTGTGACCGGCTCATCGAAATTCAGTTCTGGACGTTCTGTTGGGTTCGTATCATTGTTCTGGACTTATAGACACTAAGTTTGACGGATTTAGAGAACTTTGTCTCTGGTATATTTTTTGGTGCAAAGTGGGCCACATGTGGACCCCGCTTTGACCCAAAACTGTCAATTTTGCCCTTATGTCCAAATTGGACTTATGGATAGTCAATCCTGGCTATTTCTAGTATTCTGAGAGTAATGGTGATGTTTGTTTCAGCATTCGGAAGTGTATGTGCATATTCCACTTTCCCAGGAGCAGTTGACGGAGATCAGAATCCAGGCAAGTGTACCTTGCCATGATGTATTACAGTTCCTTACCTTTATTATATTATTTAGTCATTATAGTTAATTTATATGATTTATGTGTTTGTTTACCCTATGACCATGAGACGTTGCTTAGCGTCCGAAAAAGATTATATCATTTTTATGTCGTACGCGGAGTCGTGCAACGTCACTTAGAGAGTTGATTCCGCGATCCTATATTTTTACGTGCTTACTTTACCAAGTACACCATACCCTAGGACACTTGACACTATTTTATGTGATAGAATCTTTCTTGAGTTATTCATGGTAATTCTGTAAAGGTTTACAGGATTCATGACATGAGACTTGCATATTATATCATATATCATTATGACTCGTTGTACTAGCTAGAGACCATGATCTTGCGTGTTATGGACATGAGACGTGAGGTTACATTGGGTGGGGAGAGTCTTCATCGTGCTCTGGGCATATTTTACTATTACTATTTATGTGTACTATTAGCATACGGAAGTGTCCATTAGGATCTTTCGTGAGTACTTTATATATACATCTTCCTCCTGGTTCCCCCACAAGGAGCCTTGAGTGTACTATTAGCATACGGAAGTATCTATTGGGATCTTTTGTGAGTACCAGTCCTATATATATACATCTTCCTCCTGGTTCCCCCATACGGAGCCTTGAGTGTACTATTAGCATACGGAAGTGTCCATTGGGATCTTTCGTGGTACCAGCCCGGGGTACGATACCATACTCTCATTTGCATATCACATAGATGGTCACAGTAGTTTACCCTTGAGTATGTGGCATTATACTGTTTTACTTTTTGGTATGCTGTTTCTTGTACCTTGTTATGTCCCTCTGAAGACCTGGTCCCTTGCCAGTTTTTGCAGCTTAGACGGTTATGAAGCCTTTAGAATTGCTGGTGGAGTTGCTTGTCTTGCAGGCACCGGTACCAGGTACTTATATCATTTCTACCAGAGTTATAATTATTTATTTATATTGTTTATTTATCTGCTGATGTAGCCTAGTTTTATAGACTCATATCTCTTCTCGAGTCTATTCGATTTTGTGTGTTACTGGGTGACCGACTTTAGTACATGTAGCTCATTCTTGTGTATTCTGTTCATTGTGGATTGAGCCATATATATTTATATTTACTTGATTACTTAGATAGTGACCATTATAATACAGCTTATACGTATTTGAGTCAGACCAGAGTCTGATCGAATGCGTAGCTGGCATGTTACGTATTCCTATGCATTTTGAGACTGGGGCGTGACATATTTTTTGTGGTGGCCCATGCAGGTCCTGATTAAATTATTTCGGTTACTTTTCGGTACCGAGCGAGCCTGTAATCAGGATTAGCAGTATTAGTATCTCAATCCACAACTGATTTAAAAAATCCTTAGCATTTGATTATCGCCCTTGGACTTCATAATTGTACTCGTTTATTCCCCTCGACATCCTTATTATTATTTATCATCTCTCCCTACTTCAGAGAGATGGACATTCGTGCATAGTGTTTCCTCCAGAAGCAGATCCTTGTCAAGGCTAAAGAAAATATGTTGGATATAAAGTTTTGAGAAGATGGTTACCCTTAGTAGGGTAGATATATAGGCTATTCCTAGATGCTAGAGCTAGTGTTGATTGTTAGCATGAGAATTGAATATATTTTTAGAGGCCTAGAACTAATAAAATCTTACAATTGCTTAGGGTGGCAGTAATTTGGAAGTATTAGGAGTTAGAAAGATGGTTTGATTCTAATGCACTGGAATACTTTATGGAATACATAACTAGATGCTAGAAATTAGTTGTGGCCCATGTTGGTGATACAAGTAATAGTATTATGACCTTAAGAAATTGGAACCTTACGTAGCAGGCCATGGTGGTTAAATCTCTAGTTGTCTTGTGACTTTTAGTATCAAAACTAGATCTTATGACCCCCTTAAATTATTGATGACTATAAATTTGGACTAAATAGGCAAGTAGATTGCTAGACCTAATATTTGAGTAATTAGATAACTCGAGTACTAAAGTATAGCTTTCAAAATCAAATTAGATGTACTAGATTATTTGGGTTGTCAGTGTTAATTGAACAAGTGAGTTTCATCCATGATTACTTGGGTGGATAAGCTAGTATCTGTGATAGAGCAAATAGGTTAAAGGATGAAAGTTTTGATAGATGTTATAGTCTTGAGTTAGATATAGTGAATTGCCTATAATAGATGATAAGCTATAACAAGATGGTAACCATGTAGTTTGGATGAAGGATATACATGGAATAAACTAGAAGAAATCTCAGGTTCAAGGTGAAGAAGGTAGAATGGTAATAAGAAGAGATTCACGAGGAGTACATTACCTTGAGCAATTTAAATTAAGAGAAGGATCTAGGAAGGACTGAGGATTTTATCACTCGGTAGTTGCCTAGAAGATCTATACTACGAAGCGGAAAGTACTGGGTCATGATTGGCGAGGCTTATAGTTGAAAACAAGATTAACATACTAAAAGGTTATGAATGTACGTAGGAAACAAATGATAAGAAAAATATATTATGGTCTCATAATCCAAGGAGAAGGGATTGTGATATGGACTTGGGGGATAATAATTTTAGTATTTATGAATTATAATACTTTTGGAATTTTGAAAATTTAGTGCGAGTAGAAATTGCCGATCAGTCTCGAAGTAATGCAACTTTTAAGAAATTAAACACAGGTTCAGAGTCATATACTAACTTGATGGTTATACTGAAGAGGATTATAACAAGATCCTTAGATTATAGATTTATACATGGTAGGAAAATATAAATGGAAGATAGAAGTCTTATAGGAATGATAGCTGAATATTGTGGGTTTACATATAAACTGATTAGGGCCAGGAATTTAGATTTTTGACTAATAGGGTAGGAGTTTGATAGACCTATCCTTAGTAGTAGGTGATGAGAACCTATTTCCAAGTTACCATAGCCGATAAATTTTTGAAAATCTTATCATCTCATTGAGTTCAAAGAATTTTCACTCAAGATAACCATGACATTATGCTTGTATAATAGGGTAGTAGCCTAGCCGAAAGATTCCCGTAAGGAAGATAGGTTTTAGATGGCAGAGATTAGACAAACAACAGTACAGAAAGATAGACAATAGAATAGAGTAAGTTGTACGAAAGCGGGTAGGCATTCTAATTAAATATTAGACGAGTATTGAAGAGTGTTCTTAGCGAATAGTATGCCATGAGTATAGACCTAAGTACATGCTTAGTTTAGACCATTACCTACTAAGTTAGAATATGCGAGGAAGACGAAGTTGTAAGGATCGTATATTATTTACCTATAGCCAGAAGTAGGTTGCCAATAGTATGAGGGAGATTATACAAAATATAACTTAAATGAATATAGTATTGAGTTTAAGGATTAGTTGTAATACCCCCTCGACTGCATCCCTATCCTTCCTGTCAAATTTTTATCTTGTGTTACATATATGGTCTCATGTTTTTGCAACAACAATCTTTCTAATTATAACAATGAGTAGATCCTCCCTCTTTCCCTAGTTGTGCCTTAGTTACAAAATCAACCCCTTAGTTGGTACCACTCCTTGTGTTAATATCCATATCACCATAGATATCAGTTCTTTCCTACTCTAATCTCCTTGATCTAGTCACCATGACTCGATTCTCCAAATATCTGCCTAATTGTGCCTTATTCAACCATGTAGACTTATCAGAAATTCTTCTTATCGTGGCATAAATTTTGGTCTCTTCGTCATCAATGTCAACCAATGATCGAAGCCTCTCTACCATATTTTCTTAGTTAGATCTGACTCAGTCATTTCTTCTGCCTTGTAGAAGCTTGACCTATACAAGAGCAATAATGGATGGGTAATAATTTCTCTTATAAAGTTGTTGATCAATAGCACCCTGATAGTTTCTAGGTTCCTTTAGAAAATCATTGATTTCGGCCAAGTAAATCCTAGAACTCTTGTAACCTTATTTAGAAAATAGGCCCTTCCATAAATCTTGTTAGTAAGACCATGACCTTAGTTTTAATACCAACTAAATTTTTATAAGTTGTGTAGATCGTAGCCCCTGGTTTTAGTATAGGATTATTTCTAGAAATTCAGGGTAAATTTGAATTTATTTTGGTGTTAATTAGGTTAATCTCAAGCGGATTAAATTACCTATTTAATTTCTGTATCCTTGATACCCTTTGTTGTGGCTCGGATATTTGGAGCACAACACTATCCTTTCCTTTCCAACAACTTCTCCCTTATGACCTAGACTAGTCACTCTACACCTATGACATGACTATCACTCACAAACTAGTCTTCCATATTTTGTTTTAGTCGCACGACATTCGTGACGCAATTGTACACAAATGACACATAGATATCCTTTTTCTGTTGCGGTCGATTTTAATACTCAACACCGACTCAATTCTTCCGGCAACATTGACATTCATGAGCCTAACTGGAACCTACTCACTGATGACACAACTGTTACTTTCAAATATACACACCCATGCTCCATATAGACCCTCCAACATTCGTGGCATATCTCCTTCTAAACCCTATATCCAACTCTGTTGCAATAGAATTAAATCATACATAGGCAACCCAAATAACCCAACCACTGATATACTCGTATCCCATTCATGCCAACCTACGTCTATGACACTGTGTTGCATTAAATTGAACCCCTTGTACTCTTTATACAATACAAAATACCTTGATGAGTTATATCACCTTTTGACACTTATTGCTGAACCATTCATTGGCATCCATGATATGCAGTGAACAACTTATCGGTACCATCTCACCCTAGTTGTATTTGGCTATGATAATTTCTATTGTCTTATAGACTCATGACCTAGTTAGAAGCAAGTAGAACTGGTAAAACTTCCTTTATAGAGTTGTTGACTCATTAACGCCATAGTAGTACATAAATTTTCTGTGATTGGCTGTGACAACGGACACAAAATCCTTACCATCTCGAACCCCTCCTTAAAGTTAGACTTACTAAAAATTCTTAGAAATATGATCATGACTATAGTTTTCGCGGCCAACTTCATTCTCATAAGTTGGGTAGAGCCTTGACTAAGCGTACCCTTATTCTTAGAATGCGACGTCAAACTAGGACTCTATTTAGTAACTGCGTCCCCATCTTTAGTGCAACATTCTTAACTAAAATCTTTTATACTATGTTTATTTTTAATTTCGAGGACAAATTTTTTATAAGTTGGGTAGATTGTAAGCACCCTAATTTTTGAATTAAAATTTTAAATATATTAATATTGGTATTCTGTAATTTTAGTGATTAAGAAAATTTTATTTTATTTTTAGCTAGTTATAATATATAATATAATTGAATTTATAATTATGTGTATTTAATTAATTATTAATATTACAAAAAAATATTTTTTGGTGTACAACTATTAATAGTATATTGTGTAATTTTTCTGGAATTTATTAAGGTCAAAAACTATATTTAATGGCCATATATATATATATATATATATATATATATATATATATATATATATATATATATATATATATATATATATATATATATGAAATAAAATAAAATAAAAGAAAAGAAATAAAACCCTAAACCCATTAACCTAACCCTACCCATTAACAAACCAAAAATCCTAACACTACCCAACTCCCCCCCCCCCCCGCGTACACAGACCCCCTATCCCCTCCTCTTTATATATACATATACATATACATATATACTTATATATCAACTACAACCATCCTAAACCCTAACCCTAACTCTAATCCCACCACCTAACCATCACCCGCGCCGGCGACCGCCCGCCGCCGACCAACCGCAGCCCCGCCGATGCGTCGACGCGCCGACGCGCCGTCGCCCCGCGCCGACCGCACCGTCGTCCGCCGGCCCGCGCGCGCACATACAGCAACTGTGCGGCCCCTCCTTCGCGTACAACTTTCGACCTCCTCGTTGATTTGTTTTGTGTCTCGTCTTCGCTGGTACGTTCACAACCTAACTCTCTAGGATTTTCTTCAAGTGGAACAAATTTAGGCACCCCGGTTTGATCAAAAAATCGACCGAAAGTTGGCCGAAAAACTGTTCGAAAATAGTTCAGAATTTTAGTCCAAGTACCCCTGTTCATGTCCAATTTGCCACCAACTCGTTAAATATTTTCAAAATATAATTGAAGGGACTTCTTCACAATATAACCAATAATTTTACTATTCATTTAGTTTTTATTAGTTTACTTTAATGGTTAAATTATTCTTGTTTTAAAACGACCAAAATTTATTTTTAAAACACCCAAAATCTCTCGATACGGGGTGCGTCCCACCAAACGAGACGACTTTGTCGTGTGCAAGTTGCACCGAAAGACGCATAACATAAATGCGGACGTGTGGACTTTTATGGAACTTGATTTGGATCTGCATGCACACCGGAATCAACGTGTATCCGCCGAAAAGTCCCGTATCGGACATATTCTAACACTCATTGTAACTTTGTGTGTACTTGTCGTTTCGCGACGAAACTTATGCTATCAGATTCATAATGCTACACTGGTCCTGTGACCCAAGTTTGGTTTGATTCTGAGAACGTTGACGAAATATCATTTTGTGGGCCCTACGATTTCACATAACGGGCGATTTTGTGACCGGCTCATCGGAATCCAGTTCTAAATTTTTCGTTGGGTTCGTATCATAGTTCTAGATTTGTAGACACTATGTTTGATAAATTTGGAGAACTTTGTCTCTGGCACATTTTTGGTGCGAAGTGGGCCACATGTGGACCCCGCTTTGACCCAAAACTGTCAGTTTTGTCCCTATGTCCAAATTGGGCTTATGAGTAGTCAATCCTAGCTATTTTTAGTATTTTGAGAATAATGGTGATATTTGTTTCAGCATTCGGAGGTGTATGTGCATATTCCACTTTCCCAGGAGCAGTTGACGGAGTTCAGAATCCAGGCAAGTGTATCTTGCCATGATGTATTATAGTTCCTTGCCTTTATTATATTATTTAGTCATTATAGTTATTTTATATGATTTATGTGTGTGTTTACCCTAGGACCGTGAGACGTTGCTTAGCGTTCGAACAAGATTCGGGTGTCAACGCCGTACGCGAGTCGTGCAACGTCACTTAGAGAGTTGATTTCGTGATTCTATATTTTTGCGTGCTTGCTTTACCAAGTACGCCATACCCTAGGATACTTGAAACTATTTCATGTGACAGAATCTATCTTGAGTTATTCATGGTGATTCTGTAAAGGTTTATAAGATTTGTGACATAAGACTTGCATATTATATCATATATCATTATGACTCGTTGTACTAGCTAGAGTCATGATCTTGCGTGTTATGGACATGAGACGTGAGGTTACATTGGGTGGGAAGAGTCTTCATCGTGCTCTAGGCATATTTTACTATTACTATTTATGTGTACTATTAGCATACGGAAGTGTCCATTGGGATCTTTCGTGAGTACTTTATATATACATCTTCCTCCTGGTTCCCCCATACGGAGCCTTGAGTGTACTATTAGCATACGAAAGTGTCCATTGGGATCTTTCGTGAGTACTAGCCCTATATATATACATCTTTCTTCTGGTTCCTCCACACGGAGCCTTGAGTGTACTATTAGCATACGGAAGTGTCCATTGGGATCTTTCGTGAGTACCAGCCCGGGGTACGATACCATACTCTCATTTGCATATCACATAGATGGTTACAGTAGTTTACCCTTGAGTATGTGGCATTATATTGTTTTACTTTTTGGCATGCTATTTATTGTACCTTGTTACGTCCCTCTGAGGATCTGGTCCCCTGCCAGTTTTTACAGTTTAGACGGTTATGGAGCCTTTGGAGTTGCTGATGGAGTTGCTTGTCTTGCAGGTACTGGTACCAAGTACTTATATTATTTCTACCAGAGTGATGGTTATTTATTCATATTATTTATTTATCTGCTGATGTAGCCTAATTTTATAAACTCATGTCTCTTTCTCGAGTCTATTCGAGTTTGTGTGTTACTGGGTGGCCGACTTTAGCACATGTAGCTCATTCTTGTGTATTCTGTTTATTGTGGATTGAGACATAGATATTTATATTTACTTGATTAGTTAGATAGTGACCATTATAATACAGCTTATACGTATTTGAGTCGGACCAGAGTCTGGTCGAATGCATAGCTGGCATGTTACGTATTTCTAGTCCTACACATTTTGGGACTGGGGCATGACATTTTCTATCAGGCTCAGTTCAAGGAGTAACTAAGCTAGTGATCCCCCAATCGGTCTGCTTCGGTATCGAATTCGCAGTTCAATATCCATACTCTCCAATTCTTTTTGTAGCCTGTGGTTGACAGATAGAGATCCCATAAATACTCAACTCAGCGCGTCCGCTACAACATTCCCTTTGCCAGGAGTGCAGTTGATCGACAAGTCATAGTCTTTGATCAGTTTCAGTCAACACCTTTGCTTTAGGTTTAGGTCCAACTGAGTAAAAAGATACTTGAGGCTCTGGTGATCAGTAAAAATTTGGCAAGCCACACCATAAAAGTAGTATCGCCACAACTTCAGTAAGAACACAATCGCCGCGAGTTCTAGATTATGTGTCGGATAGTTACGCTCATGCAATTTTAATTTACTCGAAGCAAAAGCTATCACCTTATTTTGTTGCATGAGTACAACTCCCAACCCCTGGCCTGAGGCGTTGCTAAATATTTGGAATCCCATATTCTTGTCCGGCAGTGCAAGTATCGGAGCAAAGATGAGTCGCTACTTTAATTCCTAAAATAATGCTTTATAGTCGGCATACCACTCAAATGTGACTCCTTTCTGAGTGAGGTAAGTTAAGGGTGAAGCAATTTTAGAAAAGTCTTTCACGAATCGTCTATAGTAGTCCGCTAACCCGAGAAAGCTTCAAATTTAACTGACTAAGGCAAGTTATTTCCACTCGACGATGGCTTCAACATTCTTCGGATTGACTGAGATGCCTCTCGCAGAAATGATATGCCCGAGAAAAGATACACTACTTACCCAAAATTCACACTTGCTCATTTTTACGTATACACCAAGTTATCATTAATAAATACTACTACAAACTTGTCAAGGAACGGCCGGAACACTCGATTCATCAAATCCATGAAAGCGGTAGGAGCATTAGTCAATCCAAATGGCATAACTAAGAATTTATAATATCCATAGCGAGTGAGGAAGGCTGACCTTGGCACATCGTCTGGTTTGATCTTCAGTTGGTTGTAGCTCGAACGAAGATCAATTTTAGAGAATACCGATGCTTCTTGCAGTTGATCGAAGAGGTCATCAATTCTGGGAAGGGGTACTTGTTTTGAACGGTTGATTTATTCAACTCTCGATAGTCAATG